>JAKELL010000270.1:0-64377 GCA_021524915.1 Lactarius akahatsu
CGCTGTGGTACGCTGAGTGGAGAACCAAGAGGACAAGTTCAGATTGGAGAGTAAGGAATACAAAGGGGATACGCACCTGAGTGGAGAACCAAGAGGACAAGTTGGTTCCACTCAGGACGCTACAGGAGGGTTTATATACGCTACTGGGGCTGAGCTTGAATTGAGTCCTAAACACTATTACTAAGTGTACAGTAAGACTCCATGACTCAGGAGCTGACGCGTCGTGTCTAATAATAGCGCTTATCTATTGTGCTGACTGATATACTAGTCATGGTGCTGACGCGATGCCTTATCTTGCTGAGTAAAACCTAATACAGCGAGTAAGCGTAAACTACTAAGCGAAGTCTAGAACTATCTAGAAGGTTCCTTCCTTATCTACCAATCGTGTGAGTCCGTACGTAAATGGAATGTGACCGGATTAGGCTGTCCCGTTAGGGGTCCAATATCCCAGGGTCACGTGCTCAAAGGTGCACATGATGGCAGCATGTGACTAACAATATCTCGTACTTCGGCCTTTCTTCCTCAGATAATTCCGTAAAAATACAGAAAAATAGGGAAAATAATATATGCGTCCATGACATCACCCCCCTTCTTAAGGGTCGACGTCCGCGTTGGCCTCTGTGTACATATGAGGTGCTTGCCAAGGCAAGGACGCGTAAATGAGTGCTGCTATTTTTCTAGGTGCGCCCGGATTTGAGGAGTGGAACTCCTTGACTTTGTCCGGGGCATGCGCTAGGTTTTTAGCTGGTTCCCAGGTGTCCTCGCCTTCACCGTAGCCTTTCCAGCGAACTAGGTACTTAAGAGTACGACCGAAGAGTTTTGAGTCTCTGATGTGGTCAACTTCGTACTCTTCTTCCCCTTCGACTGTGATGGGTTCAGGTGGAGGTGGCATAAGCCCGTTAACTTCGTTTCCCTTATAAGGGGAGAGGCGGTCTACATGAAATATGTCATGGATCCGTAATGCAGGGGGGAGTGCAAGCTTGTAGTCGACGTCACTTTTAACTTCAGTGACTTCAAATGGGCCTAACTGTTTAGGGCCCAGTTTGGACGACTGCTGGTGTATCTTTATTTGCTTAGCTTGCAACCAGACTTTATCCCCGACGTTGAAGACGTATGGCTTGTGTCTTTGTTCAACGTCTGTTTGCATTCGCCTTTTACTTAGGCGTAGAGCTGCCTCTGCATCCTTTCTTGTGGAAACTAAGTGTTGTAGACGCTTATCGAGCGTTGGGATACCGGTAGGCCTACCAGCGGGAATGGTGAAGTCAGGCGTATAGCCATATAGTATTTCAAAGGGGGTGTGCCCCGTGGCTGAGTTGAGTCTACTATTGACCACGAATTCCGCTGTAGGGAGCAGGTCTGCCCAATCATCCTGCCTCTTACTAATGAACAAGCGCAAGTAGACTTCTACTTCTTGATTTTTGCGTTCTACCTGTCCATTAGCCTGAGGGTGATATGCGGTAGTAAGGCCTGCGTCTATCCCTAGTCGCTTATATAGTGCTCGCATGCTCCTTGCAGCAAACTGGGGTCCCCTATCACTGATGATTTTCTTGGGGATCCCGTGCAAGGGGAAGACTTGCTCGAAGTAGATGGATGCTACCCCATCAGCCGTGATTTGGGACGTCACTGGGAATAGATGGATCTGTTTCGTATAATGATCCACTATGTTAAGGATCATATCCTTTCCACGTGACATGGGCAGTGGACCGATTAGATCGACTCCGACTATCTGCCATGGTCCCTCAGGTACTTCCTGCGGCTGGATTATGGCTTTGGGGTGCAGATCTTTGCGATAACGTTGGCATCGATCGCATCCTTCTACGTATGAGCTAATGAAGCCTGCCATGCGTGGCCACCAATAGTAGCGACTAACTAGCTCGATGGTGCCATTTTTACCAGGGTGACCGGTGGTGATGGAGTCGTGGCATGACTTAACCACATCTCGTCTTAACGTCCGGTCATTGGGAACGTATAGTTTCCCCCGATGGTAAACTAGGCCGTCATCTTCCTCCCACATCGCGACTCCATCCATGAGAGCTTTTGGAGCGGTCTTTTGTAAACTTTTGAGACCCTCTATTACTTCTGCTTCTCGAATGGAGGCAAGTCTTATGCGATTCCCTAGGGAGTCCACTTCTGGGCGGAAGTGTGCTTGGGCGGCATTGAGGAAATGCTTAGGTTGTAAAACCTGAACCTGGCGGTTATCCTCGTTGTCTCTGATGTGGTCTCTTGAGAATCTACTTAATGCGTCGGCTTGCATGGAGTCTCCTTTCTTGTAAGTGATTTTGAAGGCGAAGCGACTTAAGTACAGTGCCCATCGGGCCTGTCTACGGTTTAAGTCTTTCATGCTTGCCCACCATTCCATGTTTTTATGGTCGGTGATCACTTCAAAGGAGATGCCTTCGAGGAAATGTCTCCAGTCCTCTAAGGCACGGATTAAGCCGAGCATTTCTCTGTCGTAGATTTCGTAGTTGCGTTCTTCTTTGCTCATAGATTGCGAGCGATACGCAACGGGGTGCCAGAGACCATCAGGATACTTTTGAGTAAGTATACCGCCAGTGGCAAATCCTGAAGCGTCGGTTTCGACTCTTGTTGGAAGCTGTGGGTCGTACACTTTGAGAATGGGTTCTCGTACGAAGCTTTCCTTCAAGTGGTCGAAAGCCTTCTGCTGTTCAGAGTGCCAATGCCATGGAGTGTCCTTCTTCGTGAGGTCATGCAAGGGTCGGGCGATAGCCGCGAAGTCCTTGATGAATCGACGATAGAAGTTGGCGAACCCAATGAACGCTCTAACCTCTCTGAGCGTTGTGGGTGTGGGCCACTCCCTTACTGCAGCGACCTTGCCAGGGTCCATCTGCACTTCTCCGGGACGGATTATCATTCCCAGGTACTCCATTTCTTGCCTTTCAAAGTCGCATTTCTCTGGTTTGAGATAGAGGTCGTGTTCTTGCAATCTCCTTAGCACCTCGCGTACGATTTTGCGGTGGTGTTCTAGAGAGTTGCTATAGATGAGGATATCATCCATATATACTGCGACCTCTCCTGCTGCGATTAGATCGGCGAAGACGGCGTTCATGAGGGCTTGGAAGGTAGCTGGGCTGTTGGTCATACCGAAGTACATGACCTTTGGCTCGTATAGCCCGCGGTTGGTGATGATAGCACCCTTCCATTCGTCTCCGGGTTTAATCCGGATATTGTGATAGCCCCATCTGACGTCGAACTTGGTGAAGACCTTAGCTCCTTTCAACCGGTTTATAATGTCTGCGGCGAGTGGTAGTGGATAACGATTCTTAATAGTGATTTTATTAAGACGACGGTAATCCTGCACTAGACGGAGTTTGCCGTCCTTTTTCTTTATAAAGAATACTGGCGATGCCATCGGTGACTTAGATGGGACCAGGTATCCTTTTGAGATGTGCTCTTGCAGGAATTTGTCGAGTTCCACTTGCTCGCTTGGGGACATGGGATACGTTTTGACCCTCCAGTGTTTAACGGCATCTGGTTCGAGGTCTATGGCGTGGTCCCACGGCTGGTGCTCAGGGAGCCTCTGGGATTCCTCCTCAGAGAAAACTTTTGCGAAGTCTCTATAGTGCTTTGGTACCATTTCTTCGAAGGTTTTCTTAGGTTTGGAGGCGGTGGCTTTCTCGGCGATCTGCTGAGAGTATGTGAATCCTGCCAAACAGAAAACTTCGTCTTGGACCGTGTCGAGCACTTTCTCCGCAAGGAGACGGCGGCGTTCCATCCGGTTCGCCATAATGCGCGTCACCTCTACCTCCAACTCTGGTTGCGCTGTTTCAGCGGTTGAGTTGAGGCGCATAGTGCCTTCCTGCCAATCTATTTGCGGGTTCCTTTGCCTAAGCCATGGTAGTCCCAAGATGACGTTCTCTGGACCGAGTGAAGTGACTAGGAAGTCATAACTTTCTTCACTAGGGCCAACTTTCAGAGAGAGCCTGACTTTATGGGTGATACTACCGGCTTCGTTGAGAGTCCCGTCTATGTTGTATAGGGTAATGGGACTTGCAAGGGGAACCTGCAACATCTTGTGGCGGTCAGCGTACTTTTTGTCCAGGAACAACGAAGTTGCCCCAGAGTCTACCATTGCTGCTACTTTTACAGTACGATGACGTCCTTTTAAATATACAGAAATATGAAAATGTGATTTTTTATCTTTTGTTTCGGGAATAATAGTAGAAGACAGTGCTGCATCAGAAATCATCACGTGCGGCATTGCTTCTGGAGAAGGTGGAGCAAAAGAAACACTACTATTGTTCATCTCCGAGGCAGATGTAGATGTAATAGAATCAGGAAAACAAGAAGCTGAACTAACACTACTACCTAACTTACAGGCATGAATCGTATGAATTACAGAAGGTGAGTCCGAAACGAGGCGAGAGCGTAAACATATATTACAACTACATGAAGCCGAGTCATCTACTGTAGAGGGGCCGGTCGCAGCTATACGCGACCCCTTATCTAAAAAGCCGCCTTGAACGCATCCAGCTGTTCTTGCTGCTTTTCTATCATTCCCAACAACTTCGCTACGTCTGCCTGGGACGTCTTGGCGGGGGAAGTACTTGTGGCGGCTGCTGCCGCAGTATTGGACGACGATGGTGGGCTAGGGGATTCCGTTGTTGCTGCAGCTTTCGCTTTAGCTGGTTTCCCCATTCTTTTGTTTTGACAGACGTTTGCTCGGTGCCCTGCTCTTTGGCACCAGTTGCAGACGTCGCGCTCGTGGTTTCCATCCTTCTTCGTGTGCTCTTTCGAGCCACACCCATAACATTTCCCTCTCATCCATGCTTGAAACTCGCCCCGAGTTTTGAAGATCTCCTCCTTAGCTCTGTTGCCTTGCTGACGCGTGGCGTCGACTTGCATGGCATCTGGGTTGGAGGTTGTGTGTGGTGATGACGATGAAGATTTTCCTTTCTTCTCGCTCTGGCGTTGGCGCAGTCGTTGGTCAATGACTTGCGCACTCTGCTTGAGCTCGTCGTATGTGTTATGGGGCTTGTCTGTGATGGCGAGGAGGTCCTTGATCTCGTCTGTGAGACCATCATAGAAACGGGTGCGGAGGTCGATGATGGACCACCCAGTTTGTCCAGAATACTGCTCGAATATGGATGCATATTCGGCAACCGTCTTTTTACCCTGTCTTGTTTTCTTTAGCTCTTCTCGAGCTATGTCTTGGACGTCTAGGGGGCTGAACCTGCGGTTAAACTCCTTGACGAAGTCCGACCAGTTTCCTCCAAAGGGGATAGTCCCTTGGTTGGCGGACTCCAGGTACGGGAGTGCCCAGGTTTTGGCGTCCCCTTCCATCAGGTTGAGGGCGGCAGCGATCCACCTGTGCTCATCTGCGTACCACTTGCTGTCCACTGCATGCCATGTATTCATGGCGTCCCCTAACGATCCTGCCCAGTTGTGGAAGGCGGCAAGGAAATGACGGGCATCCGAGGAGGAGCCTTTCCCATCCCAAGCTTTGGGGCGGGCCACTATTTCCTTGTTTTTTCCGTTTCCGGGACGGGTGGCGGTTGCCGAGGCCACCTGCGCTGTCAGGGCTGTGACTTGTTGCGCAAGGTTACCGACGGCGATGCCGAGGTGATTGATGAGGTCCAGGCAGTCCTGGACTGTGGGAGGGGGGAGTGGTGAGGGCGGTACGGCGGCGGGGAGGGTGCTTCCGCTTGGTTGTGACATCTCGTCTAGTTTCTTCTGTCTCTCCTTTCGTTCTGCTTCCTCTTGTGCCCGACGGAATTCTTCCAACAGAAGGAGTTGTTCGTCTGGCGAGATCTCGTCCCAGTCTTGGATACGAGATATGAACTCCTTTTCTTTCTTAGTTGGAGGAGGGAGGGCGAATTTCGAGCGAGCTCCGCTGGGATATTGAGCTTGTGCTAGACGAGCTGTCTGTTTCCCTTTCTTGGGAGCCACGTTCTTCGTTTTCCCTTACGTGGGAGATGAGGGGGTTGGGAGGCGATTCGAGACGAGGAATAAGGTCTGCAGCGAACGCTATCAGCTGCGGGACTGTAAAGTTTGTTCCGAGGACGGGGATTTCTAGGCCGTAGAGGTCTAGTAGTCCGTATCGGATTTCTTGGTCGTGGTAGATTGCCTGCACGTATTGCTCGGCAAGGTTACGAGGGGGTAGTTCTAGTTGGAACCCCTGGTAACGGATGTTGACACCGTCTTCGTCAATGAAACTTTCGCCTGACTGGGCGAGTGTGGCTTGGGAGGAGGAGTAGGTGGAGTGGAACGAGTTTACTGAGGCGGTGGGTGATGGTGATGCGTACACCGGGGAGGGGATCCGGTCTTGTTCAGACTGGGTGTCCGGGTGTACGTGCAGCGATGCCGAAGCAGAGGCTGTAGTCTGGGGTGGTGTGATAGAAGCTTGTCTCCTCCTAAAGAGACGACGAAGGCGGGTGCGGACGTTCGCAAGTATGCGAGGCAGTTTGGAGATATGTGTTGGTGGATTTAGACGACGGGATACAACGAGCGCGCAACGCTAACTCGAGGATGATAGGAGAGATCTGATCAAGCGAGACCAATACACAGTGATGTTTCACACTGCGCGAGGCTGCGGCGATAACAGAAAACTCAGGAATGATGTAAGGATATGTATAGAGCCACAAGGCTGTCTGCCTCAGTCTTCTCGACCTGTTGGCTGCCTCTCACGCCGAAGCGCTCTCAAACTTTTCTGGTTACTACGCGTACAGCTGTCGCAGGCTAGGCCTGGCTGGCTCAACGTCTAACTGCAGCTTATCTGGCGTGGTGACCAGTTCTGCAGCCAGTACCCAGAGGCGTCTACTGATGACCAGATAGACCCAATAAAGGCAAGCACAATCTATGCCGACTTTACGGACACTAGAGTTGTACCACGAATGCACAGATTCTGCGTGCGGAGGTCCCCAGGCAAAGAGTGAGGTGGGTAATACAAAGGACTGATGGTCGTCAACCACCTATAAGGGAAAGTGATAAAACTGGTGAGCGTGGAGCTCAAGAGAGTATGAAGGAACTTGTCCTAATGTAGCGGTATGACAACCTCGCTACGTCAAGCTCAAGTGTGAACTATAAGTGAACTGTCTGGTGAGCACACCCAAGCCTGGCGCGGAGATAAATCACGCGCTAACGCACAGTCACAGCGGAGTGGACGAATAACTCAGAGTCTTTATACAAGAACTCAAGACGTCGGTGATCACGCTGTGGTACGCTGAGTGGAGAACCAAGAGGACAAGTTCAGATTGGAGAGTAAGGAATACAAAGGGGATACGCACCTGAGTGGAGAACCAAGAGGACAAGTTGGTTCCACTCAGGACGCTACAGGAGGGTTTATATACGCTACTGGGGCTGAGCTTGAATTGAGTCTAAACACTATTACTAAGTGTACAGTAAGACTCCATGACTCAGGAGCTGACGCGTCGTGTCTAATAATAGCGCTTATCTATTGTGCTGACTGATATACTAGTCATGGTGCTGACGCGATGCCTTATCTTGCTGAGTAAAACCTAATACAGCGAGTAAGCGTAAACTACTAAGCGAAGTCTAGAACTATCTAGAAGGTTCCTTCCTTATCTACCAATCGTGTGAGTCCGTACGTAAATGGAATGTGACCGGATTAGGCTGTCCCGTTAGGGGTCCAACTATCCCAGGGTCACGTGCTCAAAGGTGCACATGATGGCAGCATGTGACTAACAATATCTCGTACTTCGGCCTTTCTTCCTCAGATAATTCCGTAAAAATACAGAAAAATAGGGAAAATAATATACGCGTCCATGACATTGTTCGTCCTCGAACAATTCTCCTGGTAGGTATCTTTGTAATTGTAGTTTTTTGCGAGCTTGGAGCGGTTATGAAAGGGTCGTTTTTGCGGAGGTCACGCGATGTGGGTCTGGGTGGGTCTGGTGGGTTTCTGGCACGATTCGGGTGCCCCTCTTTTTGACGCGTTTTGCGGCGTGGCTGGTATTTGCGTTGCGTGGCGATCGCGTTTTTCGGAAATCGAATGTGTTGTCGGCTCAGTGCGTTCGGGGTGGTGGGTGTTTTGATCGTCTGCTGCGGGGTAGTCGATTCGTATGGCGGCGTTTGTCGAGTTCTTGGCCGTCGTCTGCTGGTGCGCGTAATCGCTTGTTGCGCGGGTTCGTGTTTTCTTGCGAGGTGTCGCTTCGTCCTGTTGTTGCGTAAGTCGAGGGGCGGTGTCGGGTTCTTGGGATGCATGACGCTCTTGTGACACCGGGGGCCGAATACGTGATCTACGGCGTGGCGTGTGTTGGGTGGTGAGTGTGGCGAGTTCGTCGGGGTCGCGTGGCTGTTCGAGAGCGTGACGTAGGAATAGCGGGGGGTATTGACGGATTGATCTAGTCGAAGAAGCAGCCCTCGGAGTTGAAACCGAGACTTGCGAGGTTTTCACCCCCCTCGTAGAAGTGTTGTCTTCCACGACAACCAGATGAGCCTGAGAAGGAGGGCGGTGCAGCGGGGGCGGGCGGTAAGCGGGCGTGAGGGACGGAGAATTAGATTGTGACGAGATCGAAGAGTGGGGTGACGGGGCGGAGGAACGCGGGACAAGGCGTGAGGGTCGATTTAGGCCGGGGATGGCCGGAAAAACGGCGCGAGGTGACGAGATTTCGGGAGGCAGGAAGGACGAGACAGAGTGGTAAGGTACGAGGAGACGAGCGGGGTCGGTTGTTGGCGAGGGGACGGCGACTGGGCGACGGGAGGAAAGGTACTGCGGGGCACGAGGGGAGGTCCGATCAGAAGGGCGTCTTCGAGAGCACTCAACGGGAATGCGCGAATACGGGGAGCCGATCGCGACGTGGTCGGGGGTATGTGAAATCGAAGGACTGGTCGAGACTGAGCTGTAAGGTCCGAAGAGGCGATCGGGACCGGTTGTTGGCGAGGGGGCTCCAATGGTGCTGCGGGTGAAGCTTGGTTTCGAAGCTTCCGAGTAATCGTGATGCGCAGACGGGGTCTTCTTTGGAACGTCTCTTTGCGCAGTTCTGTCGAAGTGAAGGTTATTTATCTGAAGTCCTTCTACAGGACTTTCACTGAAATCGTCGTCTCTGAGGAGAACGAGACTGTTGAGGACATAGAAACACTCCTGTGGGCTAAGGGTGAGTACGTCTCGCAGAATGGTTTGTGCGGTGGGGTTGAACGTGGAGCGCGGAGTCGATATTTCGTTGATGTGCGCAGGTGGATTCTTTCACTTCGGGCATTCTTTTGACATGTGGCCGAGTTGCTGGCACCGGAAGCAGCGGCCATCCTTCTGGCAGCGGGTGTAGTCGGTGTCAGAGAGGGAAGTATTGTAAGTTCGACGCAACGTGGATATGGCATCGATGTCCATTGGGACGGTTCCGTCGATGACAGAGGCAGGCGGGGAAACGGTGGTATTGAAGGTGATCGGGACAGGGTCCTGTCTGATGTGAGTATTGCGAATACCGAAGCTGCTAGCGATGGTTCGCGCGCGTTGCGTTTCTGCGCGAACAGCTGTTTGCCATTTGTCCATAGTCTCAGGCATTGTCGTGCGCTGGAGACAGGCACGGTGAATCGGCTCTGTAAGTCCTCTCCGGAAGAATTCGACGGTACCGTTGGCGTCGCGATGCCAGTCGGCTACATTCGCGAGTCGTTCGAATGTGGCGATATATCCGTCGATGTCGTCATCTTTCATTTCGAGCGTGGTGAGTTGCTGGTAAGCTTTCTGTTTACTGAGCGTGTCTGTCCATGCAGCTTTGAAATCTGCTTCGAACGTGGTCCATAACACTTTGTCAGTTTCAGGCAATGGGTTTGTCTGCACGCGAGATGTCGATTTCCAGTTTCTTTTCTATAAGGTCTACCCAATCATTGACTGCGGGTCCTCGGATAAGACCAAGAGCTAGTATTACACGCAGGAAAGGATTCTGAATGAGTTCGTGATTACGATTGAGGAGGCGATAGAGGCGAAATTCCCGAAGGAACTGTTCGCTCTCCGCGCGTTCTCCGGTGAAGATCGTGGGGGCGGTACCTTTCAGAGCATCCGAGAGGGGAACAGCGGCCATTGGAACAGTAGGTGGTGGTGGGACGGACAGCACGGGGTGTACGGTTGCGGGCGGGGCTGCAGGGGTAAGCGTTTGTACAGAAGGTTCGGCGAGCGTAAGATCAGCGGGGATCGGGGTCAATCTTATCGAAGGTCTTGAGGGTCGTTCGGGGGTGAGAGCGCGGCTCTCCGTTCAGATTTCCGGGGTCTTAAGCGGTCGTTGAGTGTTCCTAGACGCGGAACCGAATGCGGGCGGGAGTCAGTGGGCGAAATGTTCCTGTACGCGGAACCATGTAGTCGGGGGCTCTCGTCGTGCGCACGAGAGGGTCGATAGGGGATGGTTCTAGTCTTATTTCACGATCAGGGCTCGGGCTGGCACCGAGTTGGTCGTGTTTGGGAAACGCGCAGGGCCTGGGCACTATTCCTGGGTTGCAGTCGGGGCCGGTTATGTAAGACAACTTGCCTCAAGCAAGTGAATGGTTAAAGCAATGGATTCAGAGGCAGAACAACAAGACTAGAACAAGGAGTACAGGGTGCACTACAGGCTCTTTAAATACTGTACAAAACCCCTATTTGTGTGCTGGCAGGAACAGAAGACAGGACTCTTGAAACACTCAGAACATTCTGACAGAAGGAGAAGCAGAACTTGAAAACACAAGAAGCAGAAGCAAAAATTCTGAAGAACAAACAAAAATAGAAAGATCTGAAAACATGAGAATCAAACCTGAGACCTTTCCAGAAAACTGATTATCAGAGATAATCAATGGCACAATCATCGGATCATGACACTTAGTGAGTCCATCTGCAACCATTTCCCCTGTAGGAGTACGAATCAGGTGTATGACCTTATTTTCTACGTACTCCCTGACTACATGGTGTTTGATCAGGATGTGTTTGGACCGCCTTCCAGTGACAGGGTTTAAAGCCAGGTCTACGGCACCCTTGTTGTCACAGTGTAGGGGAATTGGGGAGGTAACCTCATACCCTAGTTCCCCTAGGAAGGTGGTGTACCACTGAGCTTGGTTAGAGGCCTCAGAGAGGCTCATGTACTCCGCTTCTGTGGTAGACTGGGCAATAGTCTTCTGCTTTCTGGTGCACCAAGAAATGGCTCCATTGGCAAGTAAGAAGACGTAGCCTGAGGTGGAGTGCTTTTCTTCCTGATCTCCCCAGGAAGAGTCGCAGTAGCCATGAAGGCCAGCTCCATCTGTGTCATTCCCTCCAGCATAGCGTAACGCATAGTCCTTTGTTGTATTTAGGTAGGCAAGGACATATTTGGCTAGGCGTAAATGCTGTGGTGAGGGATTGGAAGCAAATTGACTAAGGCACGCAACAGCGAAGGATATATCAGGTCTGCTTCCTATCTGCGCATACAGCAGAGACCCAATTATCTGTTGATACTTCTTAATCTCAGAAGTAGAGGCCTGATCTTCAGATTTGATCAAGTGTGCCTCGGCGCCAGAGGGAAGAGGGGTATATACTGGGTTGGAGTCTATCATTCCAAATCGCTCAACCACATCTCGGATGTAATCTGATTGGTTAATTTCCATAGTGCGGTTAGCACGATCTCTGGTGATGTTAACACCAAGATAAGATTGGATTTCGCCGAGATCAGTCATCTCATATCGGTCTGATAGAGAGACTTTCAGATCATTGATCTTTGATAGGGAGTTCCCGAGTATAGTGATGTCATCTACATATAAGATCACGAATAGTGTGTCACCCCCCTCTTGAAGATGATACACATATACTCCTGCATCAGAGTACGTCCGTGTAAAGCCTAGGTCACAAAGGACCCCATGGAATTGCACATTCCATGCACGGGAAGCTTGCTTGAGGCCATAAAGGGCCTTTTGCAATCGGCACACTAGGTGCTCTGAGCCAGCTGTGACGAAACCGACAGGTTGCTCCATATAGATTTCTTCCTCCAGTTCCCCATGAAGGAATGCCGATTTGACATCCATCTGGTGTATGTGCCAGTCTTCTAGCGTAGCCAACGCAAGAAGGAGTTGTAGGGACTCAAAGCGGGCAACTGGAGAGAATGTTTTGTCAAAGTCCACCCCCTCTAGTTGGGTGAACCCTTTTGCCACTAGCCTAGCACGAAAGCGTCCATCCGCTTTCTTTTTAAACACCCATTTGCATTTAACCACCTTCCTTCCAGTAGGGAGGGGTTCCAGTCTCCAGACATCTAGCTTGTCGAGAGCATCCAGTTCATACTGGCATGCTTCAAGCCAATCGACAGCTTGTTCAGACTCCATGGCCTGCTTAAAGGTCTGAGGGTCCCTATAGCCGGGTACCTCTGCCACATTAAGTAGGTCCATTATTCCCAGCCAACTGCTTCCTTGCACGAATTCATCGTCCTCTTGGAGATAGCGAGGATTTGTGAATCGTACCCTAGTGCTCCGCCTTGGTCTAACAGGCGAGACCGGTTGTGTATTCCTCGGAGATCTGGGAGTAGATCTGGGAGGGGACACTTCCCTATTGAAATTAGGGGCCGGTATGGGAGCGGTTACTGCAGCACGCCTTGTGGAGCGAGTGCGAGTGCGGGTGGGAGCAGTATTTGTAGGAGGAGGGGCTTGGGAAGGGGGAGTGTGATATATAGTCTGGTCTGCTGGGGCAGGTGTGGTGTTGGGGGGTGTGCTAGGCTGTTGTTGTGTTTCTGCGGGCACCTGAATAGGTGGGAGTACAAAGACTGGTGTAGGTGCCGCAGGGGCAACAGCTGGTGTAGGCGGGCTAGGCACTACAAAGAAGATCTCTCCGCCGGCAGCGCCTCTTTCGAGTTCACCAGACACGGGAGGGGTAGGAGTTTGCAAGTGACGAGCCAGGTCACTCAGGGATGGGAAAGTGCTTTCATCAAATGTAACATCTCGTGAAGAGACAAAGCACCGGCTATGTCTATCCCAGAGTTTGTAGCCCTTTGATAGGGGCTCATAGCCCACAAACACGGCTTCCTTTGCTTTAGGATCTAATTTGCGCCGGTTGTGTTCGGGTACATGATAGTAGGCTTTGCAGCCAAATACTCTAAAGTAAGAGACATCCGGGACTGTACCATCCCAGAGCTCCAGCAGAGTTTTCCACTGATTAGAACGAGTGGGAGTGCGGTTGTAGATTTGCACAGCAGTTTGAACTGCTTGCTCCCAAAAACCAAGGCTAAGGCCTGCATGATGAAGCATGCTAGTGCCTTTTTCCATAACCGTACGGTTAAAATGCTCGGCTCTCCCATTCTGTTGTGGAGAATGAGGCATTGTAAGAGTATGCTCAATTCCAGCGTCCAAAAGTATGCGCTTTAAGTCATTATTGATGTACTCGCCACCACGGTCCGAGTGTAAGGTTTTGATGGGCTTGTTTAATTGTTTTTCAGCCCATGCCTTGTAGTGTAGGAAGGCATCCTTAAACTGGTCCTTTGTTTTCATAAAGACGACTACTGCTGCTTTAGAGAAGTCGTCTATGAACGTGGCGAAGTACTTGTTTCCTTGTATGGATTGGCTCTGCATGGGGCCAACAAGGTCACTGTGAATGACTTCAAGAGGTTCTTGTGCGCGTTTTGAGGACGGTGGAAATGGTAGACGCGTTGATTTGCCAGTTTCACAACCATGGCACAACTTATCATCTACTGGTGAGTTATTTATGTGGAGTCCTTTTACAGACTCCTGAGCATATCTTTTAAGCGCGTCTTTGGACATATGTCCCATGCGCTGATGCCAGACATCAAGGCTAGCCAATGCAGGTGCTTGGACAGAATTCATGTGATGTCCGTCAAGCCAATATAGGCCTGAAGCCTTGTGTCCTTCCGCTATGGTCTCTCCATTGAATCTTATAGCAAAAGATGTTGAGTTGAAGCTGATGATTGCGCCTTTTTGTGTTAGTGCAGGCGTGGACAGTATGCGCGAGTGCATGTTAGGGAGGTGTAGCACATTTGATATTTTGAGGTCATAGCCTCTGTTGGTTCGGATTGTAACCGTTCCAGTGCCAACGCTCTTAAGTAGAGAGTTGTCACCTAAAAGCACTTCTACTCCTTCGTGAGGTGTGTAGGAGTCGTAGTCTTCAAGGTGTGGGGTGAAATGTGCTGATGCTCCGCTGTCCATCATCCATCTTGATGCTATTTGAGTGTGGTTGACACTCATCATGTAAAGGGAGACCTGAGGTACTTCATGTACCTCTTCTATTTTGCCAGAGCCATTAACTATTGTAAATAGACGGCTCTTTGGTACAGGTATGCTATTGGCCGCAGCAAACCTATTTCCCGGAAGTGAGTCCGGTGCTTCAGTCATTGAGTTTTGGGCAGCTTTTCCACGTTGCCCAGCCCTCCCTTTCTTAGCGTTCTCCTGGTCCCATTTGAGTTTATAACAGTCTGGCTTTTTATGGCCAGGCTTTTTGCAGTAATGGCAGATTATGTCCGGAGACACAGAGCTGCCCAATGCCTGCGACGCACTGGGGTGCGGAGGCGAATGTGATTTGACGGGGGCTATCTTGTTATAAGATGCCGGGGGACCAGCGATACGTGATTCCTCATTGATGAACCTGTTGATGAGGTCCTGAGGTTGGAGGTTTGCAGGGGGGCCAGAGGCGAGGATCGTGCCTGCTATGGTGCTGTAGGAGGGGGGTAGCGCATCTAAAAGTATGAAGGACATTTGCATGTCCGAGACGGGCATCCCCTGCTCCACCAGGGTGTTCCTCGCATCCAGCATTTTCTGGAGTTGAGGTTGGAAGGGGCTACCTTCCTGAAGCTTGGTGTTTGCCAAGCCCACCCATAGGTTGAAGGTGGCCATAGAGCCGACCTGACCATAGAGGTGATCTAGATGGGAAAACTTGTCATGGACGGTTGGGAACACCGTTTCTGACACTATGCCTGATAGGACTTCTGATGTGACTGATAGGTAAAGAAGGCCAGTAATGACCTCCTCCTGTTTTTCCCACATGGCCAAGATGGCCAGCCCTTCGTCTGTAGGTCCAGTGGGGGCACCAACAACTCCTGCTGCGGGGGCAGGATGGTGCGGGACAAAGGCAGGTTGGGAGTGAGAGAGATGCCTCTTTACTCCATTCATCAACATGAGCGACGTGAAGGTCGCTCCCCATGTCTGCCAATTTGTCCCATCCAACTTGGAGAGGACGAGGGTAGGGGGGAAGGAGAGGTGGAAAGTGGGCGAGGCCATTTGAGATGTTTGTAAATCTGGTTCCGAGGAGCAGTCAGAACCAGCCCAGATCTTGTTAAGGAAAGTAGATGTCCAGCCATAGGAGCGCTATAACTCCATAACACAGTAGTGTGTCATGCCTCAAGTTTGTGCGACTTGGTAGCTTATAGTAGTGGATTCATTTTTATGATGGCTGCCTCATACTGAGATCTCCTAGGCCCAGAGGGCTAGCAGTCATGTCGTACGGCTTTGTCAGGGTCTAGCAAGAAGGGCACATAGGAGCATTGTCCGGCGAAGGACGCTCCGAGGCCATCTCTAACCTTTACGGCTATGTAGACTGGGGCTACTAAAGATGTACAGTAGAGGGTAGTACCCTAGAGAGGAGCCAACAGCGAATTCCAGAGACAATGATAGGGATCAACTCCCATAACAATTGTAACTGTCGTCTGTGGAGTCTCTAGAACAGACCATTAAGGGTCTTGGTACTAAGCAACTAGACTAGTGATACATGCCATGCAGCGAATCCTGCACAAGGGGAGCGAATACTTCTCCTGGCAGAGGTCTAGTCATAGCTACTATGTAAATACTATTATAGTATAGTAGCGTCTCCTAGTTGTGTCAGAGGGAAGGACTTCTGGGTTTGACTATTAACCAGGCCTTCACACCCCTTAAAGTGACCCAGGTATTAACCGAGTATCACCCAACCATTAGAGAGGCTTATAGCCGCAAGGGTCTTCCCCTATTGGCCTATGAAAGCACTTCTGGGCGAAAACCGGGTATAGAAGCTATTGTAGGGATAGTGCGCACAGAGGAATTTGAGGTTATGTAAAACCTCTCACGAGAACCTCCTTAGGAGGCTAGCCAAAATGGCACATGACAAAGTCATGGTGGACGAGAAAGGATGTGTCGATAAAAGGGGATAGAGGATGCTCACTGATGATGAAGGCGACAAGGAAGTTGGTCGGCTGAGAGAGCAAGGTGACACAAGAGTAGATCTGTGATATCGCAAGTTAGTTATTAGGCGTCAGGGCCCATAACCTGTTGAAGCGCAGAACTAACGAGCGAGGGTTAATAGCAAAGAGCTAGTAGAGACAAGTTAACTTCAGAGGGGAAGTAAACTCTATTACAACTGCATACCTAGTAGAGACAAGTTACTATAAAGGAACGTCTCATGAGTAAAGGTAAATAAGAGAAGTAATAATAAAGGGACTTACACTTCAGAGGGGAAGTAAACTCTGAAGTGTGAAGGCGTAAACAGCAGTCCTTATATACAGGACGCTTAGCTAAGAATGGTTTGTGCGCACAGGTGATCCAAACACAATACAGGTGGTCTGTGCGCCAGAGGGAGAAATGCCATTGGAGGGCAGAGAACAATAGCTGCCTAGAGCAGACAATACCGGTATCTTTATAATGAAGAACAATAAGAGTCTACACGTGACTCTAACAATAAAGATAAACAAAGGCGGTCCGTAAGAGTCCGGCCAAGTCCAAATCAGTCCGTAAGGGACAGATACCGTATTTAGTGTATGGGATGACTCAATCATATCCCACGAGACATGTGACACTCGTCGCGTCTCAACAGTCCATAAGCAGAATCTGTGCATTTGTGGTACAACTGTAGTGTCCGTAAAACCGGCATACATTGTGCTTGCCTTTATTGGGTCTATCTGGTCATCAGTAGACGCCTCTGGGTACTGGCTGCAGAACTGGTCACCACGCCAGATAAGCTGCAGTTAGACATCAAGCCAGCCAGGCCTAGCCTGTGACAGCTGTACGCGTACCAACCAGAAAAGTTTGAGAGCGCTTTGGTGTGAGAGGCAGCCAACAGGTCAAGAAGACTGAGGCAGACAGCCTTGTAGCTCTACACATCTCCCTACATCATTCCCGAGTGTCCCTTTATCGCCACAGCCTCGCGCAGTGTGAAACAATCACTGTGTATTGGTCTCGCTTGATAGGGCATTCCAGTCATCCTTGAGTTAGCGTTTTGCACTCGTTGTATCCCGTCGTCCAAATCCACCCCCACATATTTTCAAACTGCCTCGCATATTTGCGAACATTCGAACCCGACTCCGTCGTCTCTTTAGGAGGAGACAAGCTTCCATCACACCACCACAAACTACAGCCTCTGCTTCGGCATCGCTGCACATACACCTGGACACCCAGTCTGAACAAGACCGGATCCCCTCCCCAGTGTACGCATCACCATCGCCCACTGTTTCAGTAGAATCATTCCACTCCGCCCACTCCTCCTCCCAAGCCACACTCGCCCAGTCAGGCGAAAGCTTCATTGACGAAGACGGTGTCAACATCCGTTACCAGGGATTCCAACTAGAACTACCCCCTCGTAACATCGCTGAGCAATACGTGCAGGCAATCTACCACGATCCCGAGTACCGTTACGGTTTACTAGAGCTTTACGGCCTAGAAATCCCAGTCCTCGGCACAGAATTCACAGTCCCGCAGCTGATAGCCATCGCTGCGAACCTCATCCCTCGTCTCGAAACTCCTCCTCACCCACTCCTCTCCCACATAAGGGAAGACGAAGAACGTGGCTCCCAAGAAAGGGAAACAGACAGCTCGTCTAGCACAAGCTCAGTATCCCAGCGGAGCTCGCTCGAAATTCGCCCTCCCTCCTCCAACTAAGAAAGAAAAGGAGTTCATATCTCGTATCCAAGACTGGGACAAGATCTCACCAGACGAACAACTCCTTCTTTTGGAAGAATTCCGTCAGGCACAAGAGGAAGCAGAACGAAAGGAGAGACAAAAGAAACTAGACGAGATGTCACAACCAAGCGGAAGCACCCTCCCTCATGCCGCACCACCTACACCACTCCCCCCACCCACCGTCCAAGACTGCTTGGACCTCATCAATCATCTCGGCATAGCTGTCGGTAACCTTGCGCAACAAGTCACAGCCCTGACAGCGCAGGTGGCCTTGGCAACCACTACCCGCCCCGGAAATGGGAAGAACAAGGAAATAGTGGCCCGCCCCAAAGCTTGGGATGGGAAAGGCTCCTCTTTGGATGCCCGTCATTTCCTTGCTGCCTTCCACAACTGGGCAGGATCATTAGGGGACGCCATGAACACATGGCATACAGTGGATAACAAGTGGTACGCAGACGAACACAGGTGGATTGCTGCCGCCCTCAATTTGATGGAAGGGGACGCTAAAACCTGGGCACTCCCATATCTGGAGTCCACCAACCAAGGGACTATTCCCTTTGGAGGAAACTGGTCGGACTTCGTCAAGGAGTTCAACCGCAGGTTCAGCCCCCTAGACGTCCAAGACATAGCTCAAGAAGAGCTAAAGAAAACAAGACAGGGTAAAAAGACGGTTGCTGAATATGCATCCATATTCGAGCAGTACTCTGGACAAACCGGGTGGTCCATCATCGACCTCTGCACCCGCTTCTATGATGGTCTCACAGACGAGATCAAGGACCTCCTCGCCATCACAGACAAGCCCCATAACACATACGACGAGCTCAAGCAGAGCGCACAAGTCATTGACCAACGACTGCGCCAACGCCAGAGTGAGAAGAAAGGAAAATCTTCATCGTCATCACCACACACTACCTCCAACCCTGACGCCATGCAAGTCGACGCCACGCGTCAGCAAGGCAACAGAGCTAAGGAGGAGATCTTCAAAACTCGGGGCGAGTTTCAAGCATGGATGAGAGGGAAATGCTACGGGTGTGGTTCGAAGGAACACACAAAGAAGGATGGAAATCACGAGCGCGATGTTTGCAACTGGTGCCAAAGAGCAGGGCACCGAGCAAATGTCTGCCAAAATAAAAGAATGGGGAAACCAGCTAAGGCGAAATGTAACGCCACCACTGGCAGTTAGTCCGACTTGGACTTCGAAAGGGCGTTCACGACTTAGCGAAATATTCCTTGAGAGTCACGTGATCTAGTCACGAGATACACGGCGCTTATCTTGGCACGTGATCCTAGTGTACACTAGGGCGAGTCGCGCCACTAGGTATTCCGATCGATAGGGACGACTTGCGCGAAGGGGCAAGCGAAACACGCGTAAACGAGAAGAGAAGAAGGTGGTGATTGAAGAAGACCAAGATGGCTTATCTTGGTCTTATCAAGCCACTATTTATACATATGAGAGGGCGCTTTAAAGCTCCTCTTGAAAGCCGAGACGACGAGTAGCGTAAGTAGCTCGAACCCTACTACAACTACTACTAGGAATGAGTCATAGTATCTAGCATGTGATACTACGACCGCTGACTGATGCGTTGAGTCCATGACACATTACTACTTACTAAGGGGTCATATCCGTATAGTAAGAGTCCGTTTCCCGTGTACCGTGACATCACCCCCTTTTCAGCTGCGACGCCCACGGCGCCGAGTGGGGCCTATCCCTCCAACCCACGCCTCCTGTCTCTCCGTGATTCGATCGAGTACGTTTGCCATCTCCAGCCGGAACTTGCACCGAGCCAACTCCGACTGAACGCCCCCCAACGCTTGAGCCAGGGCGTGGAGCCGCTGCTCCATTCTCTCAGCCTCGTGTCGATAGGCGCGGAATCGAGTCAACTCAGCTTTGACCCCTACGTCCTTCAGCTCGTTCACTGGCACGGTCCACCCGATGTTGGTTGCTGTGCCCTCCGACGAGGGCGAATAGGTCTTCTGGGGCGTAGTGGGGTTTGCCGTTCTCGCGGACGTGGGGTTCGGCGTACAAGGGGCGACTGTATACCTTGTCGCTGTCGTCCACGAGTCCGAGGACTGAGGGGGTCCGGCCCGCCTATGACTTGAACATAGGTGGCTTGGCGGGTCACCCCCTGGGGGTCAGTGATGGGGTAGTGGACGAAGTCATCCCCCCGGTTGTGTTTGAAGCCGTGCGGTGCGACTCGCGACGTTCCTCCCAGGTATCGGAGGCGGACGGCTGGTGCGGTGTTGTCGTGGGTGTCGACGACCACGCCCCCACGGTATATGGGGCGACCCGTGGAGTCGCACGCGTAGGGGGTTTCGCGGGGGTCGTCAGAGTCGGTAGCTGTGATGAGGTATGGCTGCTCAACTGGGTACCATTCCTTCAAACTTCCCTCGACCGCCTCGTACACCGCTCTTTCAGCGTCTCGGTGTATTGTCGGCGTCTGTGGTAGATGACGGCCCTCCGTGCCGCGGCTATTGCCAGCTGTCGGCGCCTCCAATCCTCCGCGGGCTCCCTCCAATCTCGATTCCTCATCCACTCCTGCCACCTCAGCGTCGCGGGCGTCTTCTTCTTGCCCGACTTCGACCCGTACGGGTTCAGGTCGAAGTGGGGGACTCGCAAAGAGTCCGACAGCTGTACGAAGCCGAGTAATTTCGGCTTCGGTGTAGGGCGCTGTGTTGAGACGTTCCCCCTGGGAGTTTGCGAGCCAGTGGGCGACGGGTTCGTCGGGTTCTTCGAGGTCGACGACGGTCTGGACATTGTTGAGGGCTTCGCGCAACTCTTCGTGGGTGAGGCCGTCGACGAGACGGGAAGCGAGATTGGGGGAAGAGGAGGAAGCGGGAAGAGACATTTCGGATTGAGTGAGTTGTCCAGTGTGATAGGATGGGGGGGACTTAGCGTCGTCTGCTTGGCTTATATGTACTCTGGCGGTTCTTGAACTCCGCTTGTACTCCGCTACGGCTTCGTCGGCAAATACGTCACTTTGGTTGACCCACTGGTTCTCCGAGTCCGGGTATCCCTTCCATTTCACGAGGTATTGGAGTTTTTTGCTCCGGCCGAAGCGCCTTGAATCTAGAATTCGTTCCACTTCATACTCCTCTTCTCCATCCACTAGGTCCGGTGGTGGGCGTTGGAAATTTTTTCCATGTAGGGGCGTCTCGCGATAAGGCGTGAGTAAATCGATGTGGAATACGGGGTGAATACTCCACTGTGTGGGAAGTTCCAGCTGATAATTGACCGGTGATAGGACGCGCGTGATCTTGAATGGGCCATGCCGTCGTGCCGCGAGTTTGGCCGTTGGTTGATTGGTTCGGAGATGTCGTCCTTCTAACCACACCTGGTCTCCTACCTGATACTTGGGCGTCTCTCGGTGTTTGATCCACAGCGATTGTGCCTTTTTGATGAGGTTTTGGGCTTCTTTCCGCGCTTCTCGGAATTGTTGGAGTCTCGTGAGTACCTGGGGTATAGGCGAAGGCTTATCGATCCAATCAGCGCGGGGGTCGTATCCCATCAGGAGTGAAAATGGGGACTTCCTTGTTGCTTCATGGGGCCAGTTGTTGTGCGCGAACTCTGCCATTGGTAGGAATCGCGCCCAGTTATCTTGGCGCTCGTTGGCCCAGAACCGCAGGTATTGTTCTAGCCACTGATTGGTACGCTCTGATTGTCCGTCCGTTCGGGGGTGATACGCCGTGGAGATGTTCTGGTAGATGCCAAGGATTCGGCACAATTCACGTGTGAACTTTGATGCGAACCTTGGATCGCGGTCGCTGATAATTTTTGCCAGGTAGTCCGAATCTCCGAAACACATGAGTTACGTACAGGGCGGCGGTTTCTTCCGCTGATATCTCTTCGTTGCAGGGAATGAAGATTGACGCCTTGGTACAGTCGTGGTCAGTTACGGTGAGAATGGCATCGTGCCCCTGCGATACTGGCAGTTTAGTGATGAAGTCAAGAGCTATGACTTCAAATGGCTTAGCGTCGGGTGTCGGCGTGATGGGCACTAGTGGGGCTCGCGTCGGGCGATTGTTAACCTTGTGGCGTTGACATTCCGCGCAACCTTGAACGTACTCCGTTATTTGTTTCAGCATATTCGGCCACCAGTGACTTCGTTCGATGATTCTTGCCGTTCGCTTGATTCCTGGGTGGCCGTAGACTGGGGGGTCGTGGTGGTTGGCAATGACGATGCGGATTTCTTCTGGTCCTCCGGTGACTACTCGTGCGCCTTGGTGGTACCAGACTCCATTGATTTTCTTGAGTTTGTGTGGGTCTACCCAGGGTCGTAGAATGTCTTCGTCTTGTTCGTGGGTTTCCGGCGATTGCGTGGTGACGGTTCGTATGAATACCTTTTCAGGTAGGACGATGACTCCTTCAGTTGTCCCTTTCCCCCTTGTCGTAGTCGGGTCTTCGCGATAGAGCATCTGCGCGTCCGTTGTTAGTTCCTTTGATGTGGTGGATCTCGAAGTCGTATTCCATGAGTTCTAGGACTTCTCGGGCTACTCGGCGACTTATTTTCTGCGGCGTCTTCCAGTGTGTAAGGTTGAGGTGGTCGGAGAAGATTTTGATTTTGTGTGGTGAGCCTGCCAGGAATGGTCTCCAGTGTCGCAGTGCCTTGACGATCGCCAGAAGTTCCAAATCATAGATGTCATAGTTGCGTTCCGCTTCGTTTAGGGTAGCCGAGAAGTAGCCGAGGGGGTGTCTTTTCCCGTCTTGCTTCTTCTGTAGGAGTACTGCGCCTACTGCGTATCCCGATGCATCTACTTCGAGTTCGAATTGGTCTGTCAGCGTGGGGTGTGCGAGTACCGGTTCGCTTGTGACTAGGCGTTTGAGGGTTTGGAAAGCCGTTTCTTCGTCTTTGCCCCATGTCCATTCTGCGTCTTTGCGTGTGAGTTTGTTGAGGGCTCGTGCGTATGTGGCGAAACCGCGAATGAAAAGGCGGTAAAAATTGCAGAAGCCCAAAAAGGAGCGTACGTCACGTACTTTCGTGGGTGTGGGCCAGTCGCGTATGCCGGCAATTTTTACGGGGTCCATGCGAGTCACCCCCTTTTCAAGAATTACCCCCAGGTAATCCATTCGCGGTTGGTGGAATGTACATTTGGACGGTTTGAAGTATAGGTCGTGGTCAAGTGCTACTTGGAGTACGGCGCAAACAGCATCTATATGCGCCTGAAGTCCTACGTGTTCGAGGGTGGCGATGCCAATGTCGTCCATATATACTCGGATGATCGTTCCCATCGCCGCGAAAACTCGGATCGTGTCGCCTAGGATGTCGTTCATCATGTTCTGGAATGTTGCCGGTGAGTTTGTAAGTCCAAAGTACATGACGAGGGGTTCGAAGAGGCCGTATTTTGTCTTGAACGCCGCTTTGTATTCGTCGCCTTTCTTGATGCGTATGTTGTTGTACCCCCAGCGGACATCGAGTTTCGTGAATATGTGCCCGTTCCCCAGGTCGTTGATGAGCTCTGACATGAGGGGTAATGGATACTGGTTACGTACGGTGCAAGCATTGATCCTTCGGTAGTCCTGTACGGGTCTTAACTTGCCATCCTTTTTTTTGATGAAGAAGAACGATGACGCATAAGGGGACTTCGATGGACGAATATACCCTAGCTTGAGTTGTTCATCTAGCCATTCGCGTAGTTGTCCGTCTTCGTCTTGTGACATCGGGTAGATTTTGCAGTCGATGCTAGGGGGTGTGCCTGGTTTGAAGTCAATTGCGTGGTCCCATGGTCGCGAAGGTGGGAAACGGTGGGATGCATCTTCGCTGAAGATTTTTGCGAATCGTTGGTATGGTTCGGGGAGGGTTGCGACTACCGTTTCTTGGTTTGCGGCGATGGCGAGCTCGGTGGCTGTGGTGCGCAGTTGGCATTCTTCCTCGAGTTCCTGAACTATTCCTTCTGCCTCGTCTTGAGTGATTGCGCGTGCGATGGTGGTCTGCGTTTCTGCTGGGTTGATTGATCGTAGTACCACTGGGAGGGTGTCTTCGTGTATGGTGGCATGCGCCCAGCTGATGGTCGGTTCGTAGGTGGCTAGCCAGGGGTATCCGAGGACCAGATCTTCGTTTCCGATGTCTGTGACCAGAAATCTCATGACCTTAGATGCTCCATTGGTTTGAACGTCTAGGTCGATAAAATGAGTGATGGACCCAGCTTTATTTTCCGTGTTATCTATGTTCCATATTTTCTTCGGTTTCTCAAGGGTTTGGAGCCCGAGGCCCATTCGTTTGGCGAACGTGGGTCTTATGAAGTTATCGGTGGCTCCAGGAGTCTACGAGCCCTTTTATGTCGGCCATGGAGTAACTTGTACGAATCGAGACTGGAATTCTAAGCGAACGGTAGCGAGTCATGATTACAGAGTTACAGTTGACTGCCCTCACCCAGGCCGATGGGTTCAGGCGTCCTGAAAACCCTCTTGGGTCCAGAGGTCTTTAAATACGAGGTCTTTTACTTCGTCACTTGCTCCCCTCAGCGTTTCCATCCACT
Organism: Lactarius akahatsu; assembly: GCA_021524915.1. Lineage (NCBI taxonomy): Eukaryota > Fungi > Basidiomycota > Agaricomycetes > Russulales > Russulaceae > Lactarius > Lactarius akahatsu. The sequence goes on from JAKELL010000270.1 coordinate 24,241, forward strand.
CTTTGGCCTGTTCTTGCGGGGTAGTGTTTGCTCGTCGTGCTGTTGTAGGTTCTTGTTCGAAGTAGTCGGTGTCCATGCTTCGACTCGTGCTTGCGCGTGGTTGGAATGGCTGTCTTGGTTTTCTGGGGCGCGTGCATTCCCGTGAGAAGTGACCCGGGTTGTTACAGTTGTAGCAGATGACTTCCCTCATATCCCGGCGTGGTCCGCTTCCTCGATTTTGTCCTCCCTTCGGCGGAAATGGCGGTTTCTGGTAATTGCCGCGGTTTGGGTCTCCCACTTCTGCGAGGCGTGCGCGGGTTCGATCCGCTGATGTGTCCATGGCGTTTGGGTCGTAGCGCGGTGGTGGGAATCTGGGTGGTGCCCACTGCGGGTTATACCCGCGATTCTGTTGTGATCGTTGTGGTGGTGCCGTGCGGGGCGTAGTGTTGAGTCCCAAGCGTGCGCGTAAATGTATATACTGTTTTTGCCGACGTAGTGCTGCCTCCTTCCATTCATTGAAGGTTTGGGGGTCGTCCAACTCGTAAATTTTGGTGAAGAGGGCTCGCGGGAGGCCCGCCGTGAATCGATCCAACGTTTGGCGATCGTTGAGGCGGTAGTCAGCTTTCCGCGCTAGCTGTTCGAAGTTCGTTACGTACGCGTCAATGTCGTCTCCGATCATTTTAAATCCCTTGGCCAGTGTGGCCTGTGCTTGTTCCTGTTCTAGGACGTTTGATGTCACGATGCTCGCGGAACGGACTCTTACTTACGGTGATGACCTCGTTAGTAAGTAGTAATGTGTCATGGACAGTCGCGTTAGTCAGAAAGGACGGTAGAATCACATGCCCATAAGGCATGACTCATTACTAGGATAGCTGTAGTAGGGTTTGAGCTACTTTAGCCATTCGTCGTACGGGTTGGAGAGGAGCTTTAAAGCCACCTTGTATGTGTATAAATAGTGGCCCAGGAAGACCAAGATACGCCATCTTGGTCTTCTTCAATTCACCACCTTCATCTGTCTCTTCACGCGTGCTTCGCTTGTCTCTTTCCGAGCAAGTCGTCTTCATCGATTATCGGACTACCTAGTGGCACGACTCGCCCTAGTGTATACTCGGATCACGTGCCCGTAAGCGCCGTGTATCCCGTGATCAGGTCACGTGACCTCAAGAGATATTCTGCTAAGTCGTGAACGCCCTCTCGTGTCCAAGTCGGACTAACGCCAGTGGTGGCGTTACATTAAGACCAAGATCCCTTCATCGTGGCGTTCACAACTCGAGATCAGTGGAGAAATTTCCAAGCTTATCCCCTCGAACGACGAGGAGACCGCAACGTACCAACACAATTCCTAGGAGCCGCTAGGTGGAGAGAATACCGAGGAGAGACAGGGTACTTCGTGGACTTCGCATCGGGGCCAACCCGATACCGCCCCGTTGAGTTCAACTTCGACAACTTGTGTTGGGTTGAGATTACTTGGAATTCCGTAGACAACCGATACGACGCGGTACGACCCGCAGGAAGAAACTACAACTGCGATATCGACGCAAGAAACCTACCCACACGTGAAGAGTGGGGACGCATAGACGGACAACCTGAAGAAGAACCCAGCACATCCGAACCAAGAACCCCCGCACCATCCGAGACTAGTGGGGACGACGAAGAAACCGACGACAACGAAGAGTCCGAAGTAGGAGAAATAATACAGACAGCTGAGTCCTTACGCATCAACGAACCAGAAAACATCGAAATCCACCCACCTGCAGACATGGCAACCGCAACGATCATTCAAGAAGACCTAGCCCTTGAAGAAGCCAGACGAATCACCGAAGAGGCCGAATCCTACCTGCGTCCCATTAACCCAACTACAGGACACCGCATGACCGCAGATGACGCAGCCATTTTTAGAGCAGTAGGCCCAGACGTTCCCGACCCACCACCAGGCGCAGGAGGACCCCCACCACCCAGGAGACGCGGAGGACCCTTTGGTCAAGGACCACCAGGAGGCGGAGGACCACCGCATGGAGGGAGGCAACCTCAATTCGGAGGAGGAGGAGGAGGAGACCCCTTTGGTGGAGGACCACCACCCCCGCCGCCACCAGCAGCAGGGCCAGCGCTGGGAGCACCACAAGGATCGGACAAGCTCGTAGGAGAAACCCCAACCATATTTGATGGAAACAGAGATGAGTACGAATCCTTCCTCACACAATGGCACATATACTGGGGACAGAATTCAGAGGCGCCGATCATGACCAACGTCTATCGGCGATGCCTACTATTCCTAGGTTTCATCAAAGGACCACGAGTATCCAATTGGACACTCGGATTTCTCCAGTGGCTAAACAACGAGCTACATCAAGGACGCAGCCGATACGACCCATTCCTATGGGACACCTTGACTGCAGGATTTTCCGACCGCTTCTCAAACGTACTCGAACAAGAACAAGCACAAGCCACCCTAGCCAAGGGATTTAAAATGATCGGTGATGACATCGACTCGTACGTCACCAATTTCGAACAGTTGGCACGGAAAGCTGACTATCGCCTCAACGACCGCCAAACGTTGGACCGATTCACGGCGGGCCTCCCGAGAGCCCTATTCACCAAAATCTACGAGCTGGATGACCCGCAGACCTTCAACGAATGGAAGGAAGCAGCATTGCGCAGACAAAAGCAATATATCCACCTACGCGCCCGCCTAGGACTCGCCACCACGCCCCGCAATGCCCCAACACCACGACCTCAGCAGAACCGTGGATACGTCCCACAATGGACGCCACCGAGGTTTCCACCGCCACGCTACGACCCAAACGCCATGGACACGTCGGCGGACCGGACCCGCGCACGCCTTGCAGAAGTAGGAGATCCAAATCGTGGAAACCCACGACCACCATTCCCCCCAAGGAACGGACAAAACCGAGGAGGCGGGCAACGCCGAGACATACGGGAAGTCATCTGCTACAACTGCAACTGTCCAGGCCACTTCTCACGAGATTGTACACGCCCCAGGAAACCCAGGCAACCGTTCCAGCCACGTACAAGCACGAGCCGCAGCGCAGAGACGGATTACTACGGCCAAGAGCCAGTAACTGCACGACGCACAGAAACCACGGCCGAGGAACAAGCCAAGGGGTGGATGGAGACACTGAGGGGAGCTAGCGACGAGGTCAAGGACCTCGTATTCAAGGATCTCTGGACCCAAGAGGGTTTTCAGGACGCCTGAACCCATCGGCCTGGGTGAGGGCAGTCAATTGTAATTCTGTAATCATGACTCGCTACCGTTCGCTCCGAATTCCAGTATCGATTCGTACAAATTACTCTATGGCCGACATCAAAGGACTCGTCGACTCCGGAGCCACTGACAACTTTATAAGACCCGCGTTCGCTAAACGCATGGGCCTTGGGCTACAAACCCTTGAAAGACCAAAGAAAATCTGGAACATTGACAACACGGAAAATAAAGCTGGATCCATTACCCACTTCATTGATCTAGACGTCCAGACCAATAACGTCTCTAAAACCATGAGATTCCTTGTCACCGACATAGGAAATGAAGATCTCGTCCTCGGATACCCCTGGCTAGCAACCTACGAACCAACTATCAGCTGGGCGCACGCCACCATCCACGAAAGAGCCCTTCCAGTAGTGCTTCGATCAATCAATCCCACGGAAATGCAAACCACCATAGCCGGTGCAATAACTCAAGATGAAGCCGAAGACATCGTCCAAAAACTCGAAGAGGAATGCCAGATACGTACCACAGCTACCGAACTGGCCATCGCAGCTAACCAAAACACCGTTGTGGAAGCCCTCCCAGAACCATATCAACGTTTTGCGAAAATCTTCAGCGAAGAAGCCTCCCACCGATTTCCACCATCACGACCTTGGGACCATGCGATTGACTTCAAACCGGGTACACCCCCAAGCATCGACTGCAAGGTCTACCCCATGTCCCAAGATGAAGACGGACAACTACGCACGTGGCTGGACGAGCAACTCAAACTGGGATACATCAGACCATCGAAATCCCCCTACGCTTCGTCATTCTTCTTTATCAAAAAGAAGGACGGCAAACTACGACCGGTACAGGACTATCGAAAGATTAACGCATGCACGGTGCGCAACCAATACCCACTACCCCTCATGTCGGAACTCATCAACGACCTGGGAGACGGACACATATTCACCAAGCTCGACGTCCGATGGGGGTACAACAATATACGCATCAAGGAAGGCGACGAGTACAAAGCAGCCTTCAAGACGAAATACGGACTTTTCGAGCCACTCGTCATGTACTTCGGACTCACGAACTCACCAGCAACGTTCCAGAACATGATGAACGACATCCTAGGTGACACAATCCGAGTCTTTGCGGCAATGGGAACGATCATCCGGGTCTACATGGACGACATCGGAATCGCAACGCTCGAACACGCAGGCCTTCAAGCGCACATCGACGCCGTATGCGCAGTACTTCAAGTAGCATTGGACCACGACTTATACTTCAAACCGTCCAAATGCACCTTCCACCAACCGCGAATGGATTACCTGGGGGTAATTCTTGAAAAGGGGGTGACTCGCATGGACCCAGTAAAAATTGCTGGCATATGCGACTGGCCCACACCTACGAAGGTACGCGACGTACGCTCCTTCCTAGGCTTCTGCAATTTTTACCGCCTCTTCATTCGCGGTTTCGCCACATACGCACGAGCCCTCAACAAACTCACACGCAAAGACGCGGAGTGGACGTGGGGTACGGACGAAGAAAAGGCCTTCCAAACCCTCAAACACCTAGTCACAAGCGAACCGGTACTCGCACATCCCACGCTGACAGACCAATTCGAACTCGAAGTAGATGCATCGGGATACGCAGTAGGCGCAGTACTCCTACAGAAGAAGCAAGACGGGAAAAGGCACCCCCTCGGCTACTTCTCGGCCACCCTAAACGAAGCGGAACGCAACTATGACATCTATGACCTGGAACTCCTGGCAATCGTCAAGGCACTACGACACTGGAGACCATTCCTGGCAGGATCCCCCCACAAAATCAAAATCTTCTCGGATCACCTCAACCTTACGCACTGGAAAACACCGCAGAAGATAAGTCGTCGCGTAGCTCGAGAGGTCTTGGAACTCATGGAATACGACTTCGAAATCCATCACATCAAAGGAACCAACAACGGTCGTGCGGACGCACTATCACGAAGACCCGACTACGACCGAGGAGAACACGACAATGAAGGAGTCGTCGTCCTACCCGAAAAGGTATTCGTGCGAACCATCACCACGCAATCACCGGAGACCCACGAACAAAACGAAGACGTTCTACGACCCTGGGTAGACCCACACAAACTCAAGAAAGTCAATGGAACATGGTACCACCAAGGCGCACGAGTAGTCACCGGAGGACCGGAAGAAATCCGCACCATCATCGCCAACCACCATGACCACCCAGTCTACGGCCACCCAGGAATCAAGCGAACGGCAAGAATCATCGAGCGAAGTCACTGGTGGCCGAATATGCTGAAACAAATAACGGAGTACGTTCAAGGCTGTGCGGAATGTCAACGCCACAAAGTCAACAACCACCCGACATGAGCCCCATTAGTACCCATCACGCCGACACCCGACGCTAAGCCATTTGAAGTCATCGCTCTTGACTTCATCACTAAACTGCCGGAATCACAGGGATACGACTCAATCCTCACCATAACTGACCACGACTGCACCAAGGCATCAGTGTTCATCCCCTGCAACGAAGAAATATCCGCGGAAGAAACCGCTGCACTGTACGTCACTCATGTATTTCGGAGATTCGGATTACCGGCGAAAATTATCAGCGACCGCGACCCGAGATTCGCATCAAAGTTCACACGCGAATTGTGCCGAATCCTCGGCATCTACCAAAACATCTCCACGGCATATCACCCCCGAACGGATGGACAATCAGAACGTACCAATCAGTGGCTAGAACAATACCTACGGTTCTGGACCAACGAGCGTCAAGATAACTGGGCGCAATTCCTACCAATGGCAGAGTTCGCGCATAACAACTGGCCCCACGAGGCAACAAGGAAGTCCCCATTCTCACTTCTGATGGGATACGACCCCCGCGCTGATTGGATCGATAAGCCATCGCCCATCCCACAGGTACTTACAAGACTCCAACAGTTCCGAGACGCACGAAAAGAAGCCCAGAATCTCATTAAAAAGGCACAATCACTATGGGTCAAGCATCGGAACACACCCAAGTACCAAGTTGGGGACCAAGTATGGCTAGAAGGGCGACATCTACGAACCAATCAACCAACTGCCAAGCTAGCGGCACGACGGCATGGCCCATTCAAAATCACACGCGTCCTGTCACCGGTCAATTATCAACTGGAACTTCCCACACAGTGGAGTATTCACCCCGTATTCCATATCGATTTACTCACGCCTTATCGCGAGACACCCCTACATGGGGAAAACTTCCAACGCCCACCACCGGATCTAGTGGATGGAGAAGAGGAGTATGAAGTGGAACACATTCTAGATTCCAGACGGTTCGGCCAGAGCAAGAAACTCCAATACCTCGTGAAATGGAAGGGATATCCCGACTCGGAGAACCAGTGGGTCAACAAAGATGACGTATTCGCTGACGAAGCTATAGCGGAGTACAAGCGGAGTTCGACCGCAGCAAGGATACATATAAACCGAGCAAACGACGCTAAACCACCCCCATCTCCTCACACTGGATTCCTCACCAACCCAGAAATGTCTCTTCCCACTTCCTCCTCTTCCACCCCTCTCACTGCCCGGCTCATCGACAGCCTCACCTATGAAGAGCTCCGCACCGCCCTCGACACTGCCCAGTCCATCATCGACTTGGAAGACCCCGACCAACCTGCCACCTACTGGCTCACTAACGGTGTCGGCGAGCGACTCTCAACGGCCCCATACACGGAAACCGAGATTGCTCGGCTTCGTGCAGCTCTCGGAGGGGGTGAAGATTCCTCACCTCGACCTCTCCCCGTTCAAATCCGGCCCATCAAAGAAGAAGACCCGAGCCACGTTGCGATGGCAGGAGTGGATGAAGAACCGACCGTGGAGGCCCCCCGCGGATCAGTGGAAGCAACAGCAACTGGCGACGGCAGCGGCACGGCGAGCGTGCATCCTCATCCGACGCCGGCAGCATACCGCGACACTGAGAGAGCAGTGTACGAGGCGGTAGAAGGGACACTGCGGGAATGGTATCCAGCTGAGCAGCCCTACCTCATCACCGCCACCGACACTGACGACCCCCGCGAAACCCCTTACGCCTGTGACACCACGGGGCGCCCGCTGTATCGCGCCGGAGTCGTCGTTGACACCGAGGCTGCCCCACTACCCGCCGTCCGCCTACGCTACCTTGGCGGCTCGTCCCGTGCTGCACCCTACGGATACAAACATAACCGAGGGGACGACTTCGTCCACTACCCCATCACCGACGCACAAGGGGTGACACGTCAAGCCACCTTCGTCCAGGTCGTCGCAGGACCGGACCCCCTCGTCCTGGGCCTCGTCGACGACAGTGACAAGGTATACAGCCGCCCTCTCTACGCCGAGCCACAAGTACGTGAGGCCGGCAAGCCACACTACGCTCCGGAGGACCTGTACCCTCTGGTCGGCGGACACAGCAACCAGCACAGGGTGGATCGCGCGGTCAACGAGTTGAAGGACGTCGGGTTGAAAGCTGAGTTGACCAGATTTCGCGCCTATCGACATGAAGCTGAGCGGATGGAACAGCGACTCCACGCCCTCGCCCAAGCGCTCGGAGGGGTACAAGCGGAGTTGGCCCGCTGCAAGTTCCGACTAGAGATGGCGAACGTGTTAGACAGGATTACGGAAAGGCAGGAGGCGTGGGTCGGAGGAATAGGCCCCACTCGGCGCCGTGGTCGTCGCGGCTGAAAAGGGGGTGATGTCACGATGCTCGCGGAACGGACTCTTACTTACGGTGATGACCTCGTTAGTAAGTAGTAATGTGTCATGGACAGTCGCGTTAGTCAGAAAGGACGGTAGAATCACATGCCCATAAGGCATGACTCATTACTAGGATAGCTGTAGTAGGGTTCGAGCTACTTTAGCCATTCGTCGTACGGGTTGGAGAGGAGCTTTAAAGCCACCTCATATGTGTATAAATAGTGGCCCAGGAAGACCAAGATACGCCATCTTGGTCTTCTTCAATTCACCACCTTCATCTGTCTCTTCACACGTGCTTCGCTTGTCTCTTTCCGAGCAAGTCGTCTTCATCGATTATCGGACTACCTAGTGGCACGACTCGCCCTAGTGTATACTCGGATCACGTGCCCGTAAGCGCCGTGTATCCCGTGATCAGGTCACGTGACCTCAAGAGATATTCTGCTAAGTCGTGAACGCCCTCTCGTGTCCAAGTCGGACTAACGCCAGTGGTGGCGTTACATTTGAGAAACGGTCAGAGAATCCCGCCGTTAACGTATCCCATAGAAATGGATCGTATCGGTTGCGTCCGTGGTGCAGTTCGTTATTGAGCCACTGGAGGAACCCAAGCGTCCAATTGGACACTCGCGGTCCTTTGACGAATCCTAGGAATAGTAGGCATCGTCGATAGACGTTGGTCATGATTGGCGCTTCTGAGTTTTGCCCCCAGTAAATGTGCCACTGCGTGAGGAACGACTCGTACTCATCTCGGTTTCCGTCGAATATGCTCGGGGGTTCTCCCACGAGTTTGTCTGCTCCGTGTGGTGCTCCCGGGGCGGGTCCTGCAGCTGGTGGCGGTGGTGGTGGTCCCCCTCCGAAGGGATCTCCTCCACCTCCTCCTCCGAATTGGGGTTGTCTGCTCCCATGCGGTGGTCTTCCGCCTCCTGGCGGTCCTTGGCCGAAGCTTCCTCCCGGTCTTCTTGGTGGCGCTGGTCCGCCTGCTCCTGGTGGTGGGTCGGGTACGTCCGGTCCTACCGCTCTGAATATGGCGGCGTCATCGGCCGTCATGCGATGTCCGGTTGTAGGGTTGATGGGGCGTAGGTACGCTTCGGCTTCTTCTGTGATTCTTCGTGCTTCCTCGATCGCGAGGTCTTCTTGCACTATTGTTGTCGTGGCCATATCTGCGGGTGGGTGTACTTCGATGCGTTCTGGCTTGTTTATTTGCAGGGACTCAGCTGTTTGTATAATTTCTCCGACTTCTGATTCGTCTTCGTGGTCGGTGTCTTCATCGTCTCCGCTTGTTTCAGATGGTGCTGGGGTTCTTGGTTCAGAAGTACTTGGTTCTTCTTCTGGCTGTCCGTCTATGCGTCCCCACTCTGCGCGTGTGGGTAGGTTCCTTGAATCGATGTCACAGTTGTAATTTCGTCCTGCGGGGCGTATTACGTCGTAGCGATTGTCTGTGGGGTTCCAAGTGATCTCGACCCAGCACAAGTGATCGAAATTGAACTCAACGGGGCGGTATCGGGTTGGGCCCGATGCAAAGTCCACGAAGTACCCGGTCTCTCCTCTGTATTCCCTCCAGCGAGCGGCTCCTAGAAATTGTGTTGGTACGTTGCGATCTCCCCTTCGTTCAAGGGAGTAGGTTTGGAAGTTTCTCCACTGGTCTCGAGTTGTGAACGCCACGGTGAGAGGATCTTGGTCTTAATGTAACGCCACCACTGGCGTTAGTCCGACTTGGACTTCGAAAGGGCGTTCACGACTTAGCGAAATATTCCTTGAGAGTCACGTGATCTAGTCACGAGATACACGGCGCTTATCTTGGCACGTGATCCTAGTGTACACTAGGGCGAGTCGCGCCACTAGGTATTCCGATCGATAGGGACGACTTGCGCGAAGGGGCAAGCGAAACACGCGTAAACGAGAAGAGAAGAAGGTGGTGATTGAAGAAGACCAAGATGGCTTATCTTGGTCTTATCGAGCCACTATTTATACATATGAGAGGGCGCTTTAAAGCTCCTCTTGAAAGCTGAGACGACGAGTAGCGTAAGTAGCTCGAACCCTACTACAACTACTACTAGGAATGAGTCATAGTATCTAGCATGTGATACTACGACCGCTGACTGATGCGTTGAGTCCATGACACATTACTACTTACTAAGGGGTCATATCCGTATAGTAAGAGTCCGTTTCCCGCGTACCGTGACACCTGTCATGGGCTTGTTGACCACCCGGCCGAACATGAGGTGTACCTGGGGGTACATTTATGAGTACACGCCGCCAAACCGACAACTTTGGCCAACTGGATCCTCACATACCTCACGCCACGATGATGCATTCGCCCAATCCCAATTGGGGATCTTGCTAACAAGATCTCCCTGGTCAAACATGTAGTGGAACATGATCACGAGGGAACCGACCGCACAGCGGAGAGGGTCACGATGCGGCACCACAAAGTTATATGTCGGCTCGTTTTTCTAAGTGATCCCATACTCAGTTCAAGAACGAAGAAAAAGTACCAGGACAAGGGAATAGGTACTACGGACATCCGCGTTCGCCGTCTTCGTGTCCCAGAACATGCTGAGAACCCCAAAGATCGCCCGATTCACCCCTGCTGGCCGCCCATTGGAGCGGTTGAAGTCAGCAACACGAATCCCATACGGCTGGAGAAATGCAAGTGGTAGGTTGACGAGTTTGTCACCGCGGTTGAGTGTTGCCGACTGCCAATTCCAGGCGAAGAGTGACTTGATGATGGACGGAACTAAGGCGTGATGGACGAAGGTCAGATGGGGAAGTGCAAGTGCAGAAAACGGACGTGCCTTGATCCATATCAAAGATGGCCGCCGTCACCTCCATGAACTGCTCGGGGTGAAGCTCATACTCGAGGATCGTACCCTTCGTCACATCAAAATTGGCGCTTCTAAGGCGTGAAGTTGGGAGTGTGAGCTGTTGGGGAGAACTATTGGGAGAGTTTCTGAACCCACTCACTGGATTCGCAGGCGACGCGCCTCAACCATGACAGATTTGATGTAGTCCTGGCAGCGGTAATTGCTCGCAGGTCGGTCCTGGACAAGGTCAGGATTTGAGTCTTGCTGCCGTCGCCGAATACGTCCCAGCATCGTTACAATTTTCTTGAGGGATTGGTGGGTAGGGCACTTGAGATGAGGCACGCGAATGGGCACGAACGCTGACAAACCGCCGATAAACGCTCATCCGTCTCCTTCTCCTTTCCTCCCTTGGTGAGCAGGCAGCGGGTGGTCGCATACTTGAGGTAATGGATCTTGTGGTTTGCGTCAACGACGGCGTCTGGCACGACCCCGGCACGAAGCGCACCTGCAAGCCAAGCCTGGCAACATGTCAGCCCAACGAGTAAACCGAACAACAGTTGCTCGCCTTGTACATCTTCAGGACAGACGTTTCGGTCTGTCGTCCTCCCGTGCGTCGAGTATTGAGGATGAACGTGTCCACCCACGCCATGTCGTCGTCGGCCGCGGCACGGTGTTCCATGCTGCCCACGTCCTCGTCCTCCTGGCGGTCTTCCCCACCATCCCCATCTTCATCCTCCTCCCCGTCTTCCTCACCGCTGCCGCCGGGCTCTCCGTTGATCGCCTTTTGATAGCTCGACTCCAGAGCGCCCGCAAGGTCCTCGTCAGTGGCCAGTGAACCCTCTGGGCCCGCCGGGGTAGACGATGCGGCCGTAGGCCAGCACAAGGTCCGAACGTGTGGAAGGGGAGGGGACGACAGTGGCCACGGGGCAGCTGCTCTCGAGCTGCTCGTGCCCTGGCTTGTTGAGACGCGACTGATTCAAGTCACATGTCTCGTGGGATATGATTGAGTCATCCCATATACTAAATACGGTATCTGTCCCTTATGGACTGATTTGGACTTGGCCGGACTCCTACGGACCGCTTTTGCTTATCTTTATTGTTAGAGTCACGTGTAGACTCTTATTGTTCTTCATTGTTAAGATACCGGTATTGTCTGCTTTAGGCAGCTATTGTTCTCTGCCCTCCAATGGCATTTCTCCCTCTGGCGCACAGACCACCTGCATTGTGTTTGGATCACCTGTGCGCACAGACCATTCTTAGCTAAGCGTCCTGTATATAAGGACTGCTGTTTTCGCCTTTACACTTCAGAGTTCCTTCACCCTCTGAAGTGTAAGTCCCTTTTCTCTTGCCCTACACTACCTTTACTCACAGACGTCTTAGTACTTGTCTTTAGGTGTGTAGTAGTATTGGTATAGAGTTCCTTCACCCTCTGAAGTTACTTGTCTTTAGCTCCTCGCTATTAACGCTTCGCTTGTTAGTTCTGCGCTTCAACAGGTTATGGGCCCTGACGCCTAATAACTAACTTGCGTTATACCTACAGATCTACTTGTGTCACTCTGCCCACTTCAGCCGACCACATCTTTGTCGTCAAACACATCCTCAGTGAGCATCCTCTTCCATTCACACTCGACACATCCTTTCTTGTCCACCATGACTCTGTCATGTGCCATTCTGGCTAGCCTCTTAAGGAGGTTCTCGTGAAAGGTCTTTATGACCTTAAATTCCTCTGTGCGCACTATCCTAGTATATTTTCTATACCCAGTCTTCGTCCGGAAGTGCTTTCATAGGCCAATAGGGGAAGACCCTTGCGGCTATAGGCCTTTCTAATGGTTGGGTGATACTCGGTTAATACCTGGGTCACTTTAAGGGGTGTGAAGGCCTGGTTAATAGTCAAACCCAGAAGTCCTTCCCTCTGACACAACTAGGAAACGCTACTATACTATAATGGTATTTACATAGTAGCTATGACTAGACCTCTGCCAGGAGAAGCATTCGCTCCCTTTGTGCAGGATTCGCTGCATGGCATGTATCACTAGTCTAGCTACTTAGTACCAAGACCCTTAATGGTCTGTTCTAGAGACTCCACAGACGACAGTCACAATTGTTACGGGAGTTGATCCCTATCATTGTTTCTGGAATTCGCTGTTGGCTCCTCTCTAGGGTACTACCCTTTACTGTGCATCTTAGTCGCCCCAGTCTACTTGGCCCTAAAGGTTAGAGATGGCCTTGAAGCGTCCTTCGCCGGACAATGCTTCTATGAGCCCTTCTTGCTAGACCCTGATAAAGCTGTATGATATGACCACTCGCCCTCTTAGGGTCTCAGAAGATCACAGTATAAGGCAGCCATCATAAAATTGAATCCACTACTATAGTACACTCCAAGTCGCACAAACTTGAGGCATGACACTTTACTGTGTTATGGAGTTATAGCGCTCTTATGGCTGGACCTCTACCTTCCTTAAACAAGATCTGGGCTGGTTCTGACTGCTCCTCGGAACCAGATTTTATAAACATCTCAAATGGCTTCGCCCACCTTCCACCTCTCCTGTAACGTTCCACCGGACGTTCCTTCTTGTACTGCGGACAAGACTTTCGAGACGACCCAACGATCACCGTGATATGTCGAAGTCACGTGCTCGATTCTGTACTAGCTCGATAACGAGGCGTAGTAGTGTAGCCCAGAGGATGCAGAGGGCGATGAAGAGAGCAAGTCGAAGTTGATATGAATGAATGGTCGGCAAGACAGCACAACCAAAGGAGAATGATACAGCACGTTCCTTGAACGGCAAGAGTAGAGCGGAAAGGAATGGATAGAGGCCTTGCGGTGATCTCTCAGCTAAGGACGATTCAACAGATGTATATGCACCAAAGGTAGCTAACAGCACTCGACTGGCAAGACAGCGCAGAAGAGGCACTACAATGGGTGGTATAATCCAAGAAGTCAAGCTTAGGTCTTCAGCGACCATAAGCCCCAGTCTATATACATGTCCAAGGAGGTTTGAACCCCAGCTTGGAACTCCGAAACCCTAATATCCGGATCCTAGGAATGAGTCACAAACGAGTCAGAGATAACAATCCACCAATGGCAGTAGGGCGCAAAGGTATGAGTCAGAGATAAGCATCCACAGCTGTATGAGCGCTGCTTCCATCCAATCAGAACGCAAACGTGTACAATCCATCAGAATCAAGGCACAATCGATCAGGCACATACGAGTCATCACAAACATGAGGCAGTCGAGACCGGTCCAGGCACAAGCTCATCTGGACCCTTCTGGTGCAAGTCTAGCCAGGTCACGTGCCAGGGTCACGTGACGGGCGTTTGATGTAAGATCACGTGATCTACTCCCAGTATTCTTGAGCGAATCCGTGGTAGTTGGGAAAGTCACGTGACTTAGCTGGTTGTTGGGTAGTCCACGCCCCATATCCCATAACTACAACCTCTTCTTCGGCTTCTTCAGCACGTGATCGCTTCACGGCAGTGTTCCGAGGTCTTGCAGGGGTGTTCGGGGGACCAGTTACGGGCGAAACCGTAACATCTCCTTCCCACCAACCCTCGTCCTTTCCAAGTTGGATGGAACAAACTGGCAAACATGGGGAGCGACCTTTACGTCGCTCATGCTGATGAATGGGGTGAAAAGGCACCTCTCTCACTCCCAGCCTGCCTTTGTTCCACACCACCCTGCCCCTGCAGCAGGAGTTGTTGGTGCCCCTACGGGGCCAACAGACGAAGGGTTAGCCATCCTGGCCTTGTGGGAGAAGCAGGAAGAGGTCATCACTGGCCTCCTATACCTCTCAGTCACATCAGAGGTTTTGTCTGGCATTGTGTCAGAGACGGTGTTCCCAACCGTCCATGACAAATTTTCTCACTTAGATCACCTCTATGGTCAGGTCGGCTCCATGGCCACCTTCAACCTATGGGTGGGCTTGGCCAACACCAAGCTTCAGGAAGGTAGCCCCTTCCAACCTCAACTCCAGAAAATGCTGGACGCGAGGAACACCCTTGTGGAGCAAGGGATGCCCGTCTCGGACATGCAAATGTCCTTCATATTGTTAGACGCGCTACCCCCCTCCTACAGCACCATAGCAGGCACCATCCTCGCCTCTGGCCCCCCTGCCAACCTACAACCTCAGGACCTAATTAACAGGTTCATTAATGAGGAATCACGCATCGCTGGTCCCCCGGCATCTTATAATAAGATAGCCCCCGTCAAGAAAAATTCGCCTCCGCACGATCATGCGTCGCAGGCATCAGGCAGCTCTGTGTCCCCGGACATAATCTGCCACTACTGCAAAAAGCCTGGCCATAAAAAGCCAGACTGCTACAAACTCAAACGGGACCAGGAAAATGCGAAGAAAGGGAGGGCTGGGCAACGTGGGAAAGCTGCCCAAAATACAATAATTGAGGCCCCGGACTCACTTCCAGGGAACAGGTTTGCTGCAGCAAATAGCATACCTGTACCAAAGAGCCGCCTATTTACTATAGTTAATGGCTCTGGCAAAATAGAAGAGGTACATGAGGTACCTCAGGTCTCCCTTTACATGATGAGTGCCAACCACACTCAGATAGCATCAAGATGGATGATGGATAGTGGAGCATCAGCACATTTCACCCCACACCTTGAAGACTACGACTCCTACACACCCCATGAAGGAGTAGAAGTGCTTCTAGGTGACAACTCTCTGCTCAAGAGTGTTGGTACTGGTACGGTTACAATCCGAACCAACAGAGGTTATGACCTCAAAATATCAAATGTGCTACACCTCCCCAACACACACTCACGGATACTATCCACGCCTGCTCTAACACAAAAAGGCGCCATCATCAGTTTCGACTCAACATCTTTTGCTATAAGATTCAATGGAGAGACCATAGCGGAAGGACACAAGGCTTCAGGCTTATATTGGCTTGACGGACAACATATGAACTCAGTCCGAGCACCTGCATCTGCTAGCCTTGATGTCTGGCATCAGCGCATGGGACATATGTCCAAAGACGCGCTTAAAAGATATGCTCAGGAGTCTGTAAAAGGACTCCATATAAATAACTCACCAGTAGACCATAAGTTGTGCCATGGCTGTGAAACTGGCAAATCAACGCGTCTACCCTTTCCACCTTCCTCAAAACGCGCACAAGAACCCCTTGAAGTCATTCACAGTGACCTTGTTGGCCCCATGCAGAGCCAATCAATACAAGGAAACAAGTACTTCGCCACGTTCATAGATGACTACTCTAAAGCAGCAGTCGTCGTCTTTATGAAATCAAAAGACCAGTTTAAGGATGCCTTCATACACTACAAGGCATGGGCTGAAAAACAACTAAATAAGCCCATCAAAACCTTACACTCGGATCGTGGTGGCGAATACGTCAATAATGACTTAAAGCGCATACTTCTGGAAGCTGGAATTGAGCATACTCTTACAATGCCTCATTCTCCACAACAGAATGGGAGAGCCGAGCGTTTTAACCGTACGGTTATGGAAAAAGGCACTAGCATGCTCCATCATGCAGGCCTTAGCCTTGGCTTTTGGGAACAAGCAGTCCAAACTGCTGTGCAAATCTACAATCGCACTCCCACTCGTTCTAATCAGTGGAAAACTCCGCTGGAGCTCTGGGATGGTACAGTCCCAGATGTCTCTTACTTTAGAGTATTTGGCTGCAAAGCCTACTATCATGTACCCGAACACAACCGGCGCAAATTAGATCCTAAAGCAAAGGAAGCCGTGTTTGTGGGCTATGAACCCTTATCAAAGGGTTACAAACTCTGGGATAGACATAGCCGGTGCTTCGTCTCTTCACGAGATGTTACATTTGACGAAAGCACTTTCCCATCCCTGAGTGACCTGGCTCGTCACTCTCAAACCCCTTCCTCTCCCGTGTCTGGTGAACTCGAAAGAGGCGCTGCCGGCGGTGAGATCTTCTTTGTAGTGCCTAGCCCGCCTACACCAGCTGTTGCCCCTGCGGCACCTACACCAGTCTTTGTACTCCCACCTATTCAGGTGCCCGCAGAACCCCAACAACAGCCTAGCACACCCCCCAACACCTCACCTGCCGTGGCAGACCAGACAATATATCACACTCCCCCTTCCCAAGCCCCTCCTCCTACCAATACTGCACCCACTCGTCCTCGCACTCGCTCTACTAGGCGTGCTGCGGTAGTTGCTCCAATTCCGGCCCCTAATTTCAATAGGGAAGTGTCTCCTCCCAGATCTACTCCCAGATCTCCCAGGAACACACAGCCGGTTTCGCCTAATAGACCAAGGCGGAGCACTAGGGTACGATTCACGAATCCTCGCTATCTCCAAGAGGACGATGAATTCGTGCAAGGAAGCAGTAGGCTGGGAATGATAGACCTACTTAACACGGCAGAGGTACCTGGCTACAGGGACCCTCAGACCTTTAAGCAGGCCATGGAGTCTGACCAAGCTGCCAATTGGCTTGAAGCATGCCAGTATGAACTGGATGCTCTTGACAAGCTTGATGTCTGGAGACTAGAACCCCTCCCTGCTGGAAGGAAGGTGGTTAAATGTAAATGGGTGTTTAAAAAGAAAGCCGATGGACGCTTTCGTGCTAGGCTAGTGGCAAAAGGGTTCACCCAACTAGAGGGGGTGGACTTTGACGAAACTTTCTCCCCAGTTGCCCGCTTCGAGTCTTTACGACTCCTTCTTGCGTTGGCTACGCTTGAAGACTGGCATATTCACCAGATGGATGTCAAATCGGCATTCCTTCATGGGGAACTGGAGGAAGAAATCTATATGGAGCAACCTGTCGGTTTCGTCACAGCTGGCTCCGAGCACCTTGTGTGCCGGTTACAGAAGGCACTTTATGGCCTGAAACAAGCCTCCCGCGCATGGAACGTGCAATTCCATGGGGTCCTTTGTGACCTAGGCTTTACGTGGACGTACTCTGATGCAGGAGTATATGTGTATCATCTTCAAGAGGGGGGTGACACATTATTTGTGATCTTATATGTAGATGACATCACTATACTCGGGAGCTCTCTATCAAAGATCAATGATCTGAAAGTCTCTCTATCAGACCGATATGAGATGACTGATCTTGGTGAAATCCAATCTTATCTCGGTGTCAACATCACCAGAGATCGTGCAAACCGCACTATGGAAATCAACCAATCAGATTACATCCGCGATGTGATTGAGCGCTTTGGAATGTCAGATTCCAACCCAGTATGTACCCCTCTTCCCTCTGGCGCTGAGGCACACTTGATCAAATTTGAAGATCAGGCCTCTACTTCTGAAGTTAAGAAGTATCAACAGATAATTGGGTCTCTGCTGTATGCGCAGATAGGAAGCAGACCTGATATATCCTTCGCTGTTGCGCGCCTTAGCCAATTCGCTTCCAATCCCTCACCCCAGCATTTACGCCTATCCAAGTATGTCCTAGCCTACCTAAACACAACAAAGGACTACAGGATACGCTATGCTGGAGGGACTGACGCTGATGGAGCTGGCCTTCATGGCTATTGTGACTCTTCCTGGGGAGATCAGGAAGAAAAGCACTCCACCTCAGGCTACGTCTTCTTGCTTGCCAATGGAGCCATTTCATGGTGCACCAGAAAGCAGAAGACCATAGCACAGTCTACCACAGAAGCAGAGTACATGAGCCTCGCTGAGGCCTCTAACCAAGCTCAGTGGTACACTACCTTCCTAGGGGAACTAGGGTATGAGGTCGCCTCCCCCATTCCCCTACACTGTGACAACAAGGGTGCTGTAGACTTAGCATTAAACCCTGTCACTGGAAGGCGGTCCAAACATATCCTGATCAAACACCATGTAGTCAGGGAGTACGTAGAAAACAAAGTCATAGACCTGATTCGTACTCCTACAGGGGAAATGGTTGCAGATGGACTCACTAAGTCACTGCCCAAAGAACCCTTTGACAAAATGGTCACTGATCTAGGAATGGTGTAAGAAGGGTTAAAAAGAAAAAACCTGTACACAGTCAATGGTCGTCGATCCTTGGTTTATCAACAAGGATGTCACATTGTTCTGTAATCTTGTACAAACACATCATGTTCTCTGATCCATGAGAGCTATGAAAAACCCTTCTTAGAACCCTGAAGGAGTTGGACCTTGTTCCAACTCAGTACAGAATCTCACCCCTCAAAAAGTAGTCCTCTATCATAGGACTATCATGAAGTGGGTGTAGAAACCGCTTCGGATTGAACATTATCTGCACAAAGATCTCAACCTCAATCCCGAACTTCTGTACGGCTCTAGGTTCTATACAAACACCTATATACAACATGGACTGCCTCTATCATGGAGGGATGTTGAGACGCGACTGATTCAAGTCACATGTCTCGTGGGATATGATTGAGTCATCCCATATACTAAATACGGTATCTGTCCCTTATGGACTGATTTGGACTTGGCCGGACTCCTACGGACCGCTTTTGCTTATCTTTATTGTTAGAGTCACGTGTAGACTCTTATTGTTCTTCATTGTTAAGATACCGGTATTGTCTGCTTTAGGCAGCTATTGTTCTCTGCCCTCCAATGGCATTTCTCCCTCTGGCGCACAGACCACCTGCATTGTGTTTGGATCACCTGTGCGCACAGACCATTCTTAGCTAAGCGTCCTGTATATAAGGACTGCTGTTTTCACCTTTACACTTCAGAGTTCCTTCACCCTCTGAAGTGTAAGTCCCTTTTCTCTTGCCCTACACTACCTTTACTCACAGACGTCTTAGTACTTGTCTTTAGGTGTGTAGTAGTATTGGTATAGAGTTCCTTCACCCTCTGAAGTTACTTGTCTTTAGCTCCTCGCTATTAACGCTTCGCTTGTTAGTTCTGCGCTTCAACATGGCTCCTGTCACAGGGAGATCTGCCGATTGTGATCAGCGATAACAGTCAGTCAGTCAGTCAGTCAGTTGGAACGTACCGGCCGCGGGGTGGACCAGGGTCTGGGCCACTCAGTCGTTCAACCAGTTGGGCCTTGGTCCCTCCGACGCGTAATCCGCATACGCGACATCGCGCCTTGAGTTGTTCCACAGTAAGACGAGACCTGCAGAAGAGGTCAGTAGGTTGTCTGAACAGATGTACCGGCTGCCAGTGCACGAACGAGCTCTTGACGGTTGACGACGCAGCCACGAAAGGGGAAAGCGAACGGGCCGGTGCGGGGTCCAGAAGCGCTGGTGGTGATCGATCATCGGATGGACGCACGTCGCGTTCTCCGACGGTAAGACGAGAGCTGCAGAGAAACTTCAGCGGGTTGGCACTGAACAGAATGGCGAGCGAGCACGCACCAGAACACATCGCCGACGACGGTGGACGACGCAGCTACGGTGGGGGAAAGCGAGGGGGCTGGGGAGGTGTTCGGCAGCGCTGGTGATTGCCGATCGCAGGATGGACGTGTCCATCCTGCCTCAAGTTCGATAGCAGTAAGAAGCGAGCTGGAGACAAGCTTCAGTGGGTTGCCAAAGAACAGAAATAGAGCCTGGCACAAACTTGAACGACGAGTCGCCGCCGACAGTCGATGACGACGACAACTCAAGGGGGGAAAGTGAAGGGGCTGGGGCACGACCCTGCAGCCCTGACAATGGTTGATAATCGGATCGACTCGGACGTAAACCTAAACCTGGGACTGTGGGAGCGACGAACAATGAGCGCTCGGGCGGGCCCAGAACGACGAGCACAACACGCACCCGAACCGTTGACGTCCGCGGAGGAAGTCGGCTCTAGCGGCCTATCCGGTTCTTGAAGTTGAAGGTGAGGGTCGATGTTCGCGTCCATTTGCGGGTTGGAGATGAGCGAGTGCGCGAGTTTGCCGTGCCTAACTTTTTTTTTTCCCGCCTGCAGCGGTGGGTCCTACTACGGGTCGACTTCGACTAGGGTTTCCCGGGGATCACGCGAAGTCACACATGGGTTGTGAATTACATAACGGATTCACGATTACTAACGTGAATTCCCCATTAGAGTTCGACTAGGGTCTGTAGATCTTATACCACGTCGGAGCACAAAATCTATGCCAAATCGAGGCAAAAAATCTCGGAAAGCTGAGCAACAATTTCGCGAAAAATGTGTGAACTCTCGGGCCCTCCGGTTTTGGCCTTGTGCTGCCAGTGGCCATGAACGTGTGGTGGTATATGCGGTATACAGGATACTCTACAACCTAATTTCAAGTAATAGACTTTTCCCTTCAGCTTTTGAACCTCAGAGCTTGGTGCCTCATGTTCCCCAGCGCGCCACACTCACACGCGTCCTTCGCGACTCGAACCCGACGCAACCCCAACCCCGGCGGCCATCTCTGCGAAGTTTCGCGCCGCGCCAAAGCGTGTGCGACTGTTTGCAACCACCCTCATTCCCAGCGGGGTTCTGTGTAGCCTACCGTTTCCATTCCCGACCTAGCTGCACTCACGCGCGCCCTTAGCCCTTCGACATCAACGCACGCGCGTTTGCCGCGCGCCCGCATACGACATCTCGCGCCCCGCAGAGGCCTGCGCGACTGCTAACAACGCTTCACACCCCCAAAATTCTGCGCGCTCTCAGACTGTTTCCCAGCGTTTGGGGGCAGTTTAGGGTGAATAATCTCCGTGCAAATTGTGTTGGAATCAGCCAGATAAGCAGAGTTTATGAGCCAGTCTAGATGGATCAAGATGAGGAGATGTGGTATAACTTCGAGAACATGATTTTTCGTGACGTTCGCAGGTGGGATTGAGTAGGCACGTATTATCATGTAAACCTGTTTGACTTATCCAGCTTCTTCACTTTACCTCGAGACCCATGTACGACAGCAAGCGTGCTCTTGACCTCAAAGCGTTGACATGTGCAACTTCAAGTTGCCTCTTGATTCTCAAAGAAAGAGCCATCGCGATTTCCGTATCTAGGTGCAGTTGGCGATGATCGCATCCGGGAGCCCGGCATAACGTTGATTCGAGGGTCTTATGGTTAGCACCCAATCCTATCCTAAGCTAAGCGGATCCCAAATAACTCCGAATACATGTAGGATAGGAAAATGTAGGATGTACGCTTATGGGAAGTCACCCACTCTATGCACACGTCCGCGGCTACACGAATTGCATCTTTGTATTCTTTCCGTAACCGTCTATTATACGTAGGAGACCACCGCGGTTTTCCTGGGAATCCTGCCTCGTTTCTATGCCATTTATGTCCTCTCGTAACAGAAGTTCAATTCTCTAGGACTTCTTTCCGCGGCAACTATAGCAGGTGACACCGCGCCGGGCGTTTTAGTTTCTTTCGATGCGCCTCCCATAAATATGAAGTGAGATGCAAACGAAGGAAAGCCAGTACACACCAAATGGGCAACCAAATCACTACTCTACTTCCCCTCGTTGTCGTCCCCGCATTCCTTGCTCGTATTTATTACCGCTGGCAGAACGACTTCCTAAGAAAGCTTCGAGGACCCGACTCATCCTCTTTTCTATATGGTGGGTCTCATGGGTCCCTCCTTGATAGCTCGGGCTCACTCGTAGCACAGGAAACGACATTGACCTTATCTGCCAGAATGAAGTGGGGGATTGCGAGTTCAAATGGGCGCGTGAATATGGCAATGTCTGGCGACAGCATGGGTGCCTTGGCGTGAGTCACCACTCGATTCAATGTCGTCCTCCGCTCATCTGAGAGTAATTGCAGACAGACCGTTTGGTGGTAGCTGACCCGGAGGCCTTGCGGTACATTCTCCATGTTCCTGGATATCACTTCGACAAGCGAAAGGAAGTACTCAAGTTCGTCGAAATGACATTTGGCAGAGGCCTCACGTGGGCCACTGGTTCGTGATTCACCTTGATAACCACGGCCCGACTCAGGCTAACGATGTTTCTTAAGGTGAAACACATCGACGCCAGCGGGGGGTCATGAATCCGGCGTTCTCGGCGCCACAAATGAGAACTTTCCTACCGATGTTCCAGAATTCGGCGTCTAAGGTGTAACGTGTCTTGCGCCGAATAGCCCTCGGACTGATTCCGGTCATCACTAGCTTGTTCAGGTGTTGAAGGAAGAAGTAATTGCTGCTGAACCTTCCGGTCAACTAGTTGTTGACATGATCGGGTGGCTGTCGCGTACGACGCTCGACGTCATCGGGGAAGGTATGCCAGTTATCCGAGTCATGCTTGCAGTATCATAACCCCCATTCTTCTCTTAGCTGGCTTT
This sequence comes from Lactarius akahatsu, assembly GCA_021524915.1. Lineage (NCBI taxonomy): Eukaryota > Fungi > Basidiomycota > Agaricomycetes > Russulales > Russulaceae > Lactarius > Lactarius akahatsu. Next base: position 47,082 of record JAKELL010000270.1, read on the forward strand.
GGCTTCCAGTTTGGATCCCTCGATGGCCTCGAAAATCCGTTGCGCAAACAGAATGAGAATTTATTGTGAGCCATGAGTATTAAAACGCGTTCACTTTCATGTTGACGCTGTACCACCGAAGCACCGGAACTCCCTTACGATACGGCTTCATCATCAGGACAATCTGGTACTACATTCTAGAGCTGCCATCCGACCCTCTCCGGTACCTACCTACACCCCGATACCGCCGGTTTCGGAGGTATTCGGCATTCATGCGCAACTTCTCTCAGGGTATCGTCGAGAGGAGCATAATCGAAGGTGATGGGAAAGATGTCATGAGCGTGCTGCTGCGAGCAAACGCATCTGAGGATCCCAGGCGTACGCTATCCGACATTGAAATGGTTGACCAGATCGCGTACGTTAGACGTAGTCAGCGGGTTGACCATTTACTAACCATTTATAGTACTCTCCTCTTCGCTGGACATGATACAACCGCGAAAAGCCTGACGTGGTATCTCTATGAGATTGCGAGAAACCCTGAATGTCAAGAGCGCGTTCGAGCGGAGATTGCGGCCATACGCGCAAAGAAATCCGGCGAGGAACTATCAGCGACGGATCTCGAGAGCATGGCATACACCCTGGCAACTATCAAGGTATATCCCGCTATGATTGGCACCTTTCCATTGCTAAGGTGTCCCTTTGTAATACAGGAGGGGCTGAGATTACACCCCATAGTTCATACGTTACTTAAGGAAGCTACACAGGATGACGTGATACCTTTATCCTCTCCAATTGTCACGAAATCAGGCGAACAAGTCTCTTCAATTCCTGTCAGGAAAGGGACGCTAGTTGATCTCGCTGTTGGCGTGTATAATCGGTGAAGCATCCATGGCACTATGGTGGTAGCTGCGCTCACGACTACAGTCTTCCGGAGATCTGGGGCATCGACGCAAATGAGTTCAAGCCGGAGCGTTTCTTGGACATTGATAAATCTCATCGTTCAAACGTTGGTGTCTTCGGTAATTTGTGAGTATTATCGTGCTCTTTCGAGCGGTTTGAAATGACCGTGACGGTCCTGTAACGCAGGATGACATTCTGTGAGTACAATCCCCTTTTTCTGTCTCCGACTCCTCTGAGCCCTAGTATTTGCTTCATAGCGAGCGGCCCGGGTGGATGCATTGGATGGCGATTCGCGTAAGCCCTTTCTTCGTACAGTATCCCTTAGTCACGAGCGTCCTCCATAGAGTCCTTGAGATGCAGACCATAATCGTCACACTCCTCGAGAATTTTGAATTTTCCCTGCCCCCCCAAACCGAGAAGACACGTATCTATCGGAAGCTAGCCGGCGGTCTGATGGCGCCTGTGGTGAAAGGTGGGAAGGGTGCATGGATGGGCCTTGTGGTGAAGTCTTTGGAAGAGTGAAAAGAGCAGATCGTTCTTGTGATGTGTAGGTGAGAATGTGCGATGTGAGGATTCTGATACCTACACTGGTCTTATCTGAATTGTTATGCGTAAAATGCTCAGCGAGCCTGATTGACCTTTGTTACAGTGCCATCTTGTTGTCTTTTCTTTTCGTGTAGCTTGCATTGCCGAATTTTCTATCATGATTCATGACCGGGGACGGTGGCCAGCCGTTGAAAGCACTTAGACACTTGCCAAGTCCTGTACAGATTTCTCTCCGCAGCTGCAAAGCCCATGCTCGGAATATATCAGCGATAGTACTAGTAACTATGACTCGGACAGGCTCCCGCCGAGACCTTCCTGTCAGCGGCGTGGGAAGGCGCGACCGCGACCCTCAGCCCCTTGCTCAGCCCGGTCATTGTTTTTCAAGTTACCCGCGTGCGACTGCGACTGTACGGTCTGCACCTCCAACTTAAATACTTTCAAAGGTGTCAAGCCTGCCAGGCCGTTCGAGCTTTGGTAATGCGACCAGCGTGCGGCTGGATTGGTGGCGCCGAGTCGAAACCCCTTGCGGAACCCTGATCACAAATTTCACCGGCGCAAATTACGGTTCGACTCGGGGCGCTTTGTCATTCGCTGTCCTGATCACAGAAAACGTCGAACGGGAGACAAGGGTTACGGCTCTCAGGCTCGGAAACTTGAAGAATATTTGTGCACACCCACGGTCTTATGTCAGCTGCGCAACTCCTTCCAGTGCCAGTCACTGGCACTGGCACGTCGTAAGTCAGTGGGCTCATGGAATAGGGATCCCAGGGCAGAGCAGGAGCATGCTTGTTGTTCCTTATGTTTCCCTTTTGCCTGTTTGTGTCTATGATGAGTAGGGGATCTCCGCGGTTTCCCTGGGAATTCCGCCTAGTACTTTCGCCTCTATCTATATTCTCCTGGACTTCTCTCCGCGGCAACTATTGCAGGTGACCCCGCCGTATTTGGGATCCCTCGATACACCTCCCATCAGGTACCGAGATATAAAGAGAGGCGCATATGACGGAAAGCTCATACCCACCAAATGGGCAACCAAATCGCCACTCTACTTCCTCTTGTTGTCGTCCCCGCATTCCTTGCTCGTTTTTATTACCGCTGGCAGAACGACTTCCTGAGAAAGCTTCGAGGACCCGATTCATCCTCCTTGCTTTATGGTAGACCTCATCCACCCCTTCTCGTCGATAGTCCAGGCCCACTCGTAGCGCAGGAAACGATATTGAGGTTCTCTGCCAGAATGAAGTGGGGGATTGCGAGTTCAAATGGGCGCGTGAATATGGCAATGTCTGGCGACAGCATGGGTGCCTTGGCGTGAGTCACCACTCAATTCAACGTCGTCCTCCGCTCATTTGAGAGTACTCGCAGAAAGACCACTTGGTGGTAGCTGATCCGGAGGCATTGCGGTACATTCTTCACATTCCTGGATATCACTTCGACAAGCGAAAGGACATGCAAAAGTCGACCGAACTAATGTTTGGCAGAGGCCTCGTGTGGGCTACTGGTTCGTGATTCACCTGGATAACCACGACTCCCTTCCAGCCAACATGGTTTCTCAAGGTGAAATACACCGACGCCAGCGGGGGATCATGAATCCAGCATTCTCAGCGCCGCAAATGAGAACTTTCCTGCCGATGTTCCAGGATTCGGCGTCTAAGGTTCAACGTATCTTGCGCCGAATAGCCCTCAGACTAATTCTAATTTCCGCCGTGAATAGCTTGCTCAGATGTTGAAGGAAGAAGTAATTGATGCTGAACCTTCTGGTCAACTAGTTGTTGACATGATCGGGTGGCTGTCGCGTACGACGCTCGACATTATCGGAGAACGTATGCCAGTTATCCGAGTCATGCTTGCGGTATCGTAACCCTCACTATTCTTTTAGTTGGCTTTGGCTTCCAGTTTGGATCCCTCGATGGCCTCGAAAATCCGTTGCGCAAACAGAATGAGAGCTTATTGTGAGTCATGACTGTTAGAACCCGTTCACTTTCATGTTGACGTCGTACCACTGAAGCATCGGAACTCCTCCACGATACCGACTAATACTCAAGACACTCTGGTACTACCTTCCAGAGCTGCTACTCGACCTCATCTACCTACCCACACCCCGATACCGCCAGCTTCGGAGGTATTCGGCATTCATGCGCAACTTCTCTCAGGGTATCGTCGAGAGGAGCATAATCGAAGGTGATGGGAAAGATGTCATGAGCGTGCTGCTACGAGCAAACGCATCTGAGGATCCCAGGCGTACGCTATCCGACATTGAAATGGTTGACCAGATCGCGTAGCGTACGTTAGACGTCTTGTTAGACGTAGTCAGCGGGTTGACCATTTACTAACCATTTATAGTACTCTCCTCTTCGCTGGACATGATACAACCGCGAAAAGTCTGACGTGGTATCTCTATGAGATTGCGAGAAACCCTGAATGTCAAGAGCGCGTTCGAGCGGAGATTGCGGCCATACGCGCAAACAAATGGGTCGAAAAACTCTCAGCGACGGATCTCGAGAGCATGGCATACACCCTGGCAACTATCAAGGTATATCCCGCTATGATTGGCACCCTTTCATCGCTAAGGTGTCCCTTTTTTGTAATACAGGAGACGCTGAGATTACACCCCATAGTTAATGTGATGCATAAGGAAGCAACTCGGGACGACGTGATACCTTTATCTTCTCCGATTGTCACGAAATCAGGCGAACAAGTCTCTTCGATTCCCGTTAGGAAAGGGACGCTAGTTGATCTCGCTGTTGGCGTGTATAATCGGTGAGGCATCCTTGGCACCAAGGCGGTAGCTGCGCTCACGACTTCAGTCTTCCGGAGATCTGGGGCGCCGACGCAAATGAGTTCAAGCCGGAGCGTTTCTTGGACATTGATAAATCTAATCATTCAAACATTGGTGTCTTCGGTAATTTGTGAGTACTACCACGCTCTTTTTGAGCGATTTGAAATTACGGTCCTGTAACCGCAGGATGACATTCTGTGAGTAGTACCATCCAGTTCTTCCCGTCTGTGTTCTGACCTACAGTATTGCTTCGTAGCGAGCGGCCCAAGTGGATGTATTGGATGGCGATTCGCGTAAGCCTTTTCTACGTACAAAGTCTCTTATTCACGAACGTCCTCCATAGAGTCCTTGAGATGCAGACTATTATCGTCACACTCCTTGAGAATTTTGAATTTTCCCCGCCCCCTCAAACCGAGAAGACACGGATCTATCGCAAGCCAGCCGGCGGTCTGATGGCCCCTATGGTGGAGGGTGGGCGATGTGCATGGATGGGCCTTGTGGTGAAGTCTTTAGAGGAGTGAAAGGAACAGATTGTTGTTGCGATGTGTATGTGGATGTTACACTTCACGTACGGACTACCGTGACCATTCTCGATCCTTCCATCGTGTCTCATCTCGAAGCTACCAAAAAAAACATGTTGACTCGACATACTGTACTCTTCTAGTAGCTTCTAATTCCTCTACTCTACGTATATAGGGACACTCTGTAGTACAAATGAGCTCTGAGCTCGACATATGGACTGTTCAACTCAGGCTGTAATGGCTTTCTCGTATAAGTAAGGGCCGGCCCGGGGTAGCGGGTACTAGTTCTCTGAAACGCGGCGTCTCGTTCCCTCACTGCCAGTGGCAGGTCTCAGGCCTCTCAGGATGTACGCTGCCTAAGTCGGCTCTATTTCCATCATGATGAACGTCGTTACGTACCGTGGGCGAATCCGTCGCCAATGTGTTGCAAGCGCTTCATCAGCGACGACAATCCCTAGCTTAGAACGAGAGCAATCGGTGCAAACGTGAATCGGCTTCGATAAAAGTCCAGCTCGGCACTTCAACACGCTTCGTCCAAGAAACCGCAGCAATGAACGGCTCGGAGGAATTATCGAAAAATACCCCCGCTGCTGTTGCCCAACCCGGGCATCACGATTTCCCTATTGCGTCACTCGCACCACTCCCGTAACTCGATTCAAGTTCCCCTCTGACCACCTCAGCCCCAACTCCCCCAACGGTCAACCGCACGCGCAAACAAGTCGCACGAGGTTCCGGCAGCGCAGAGACGGTTCCGAAGATCCAGCACGAACCCCAAGTGAGAAGCACTTGATGAAGCCTTCGTCTCGGTGGTTCTACCCCAATCTGCACACTGCCCATGCATTCCACGGGCCATCATACGGGACCATCCGTGTACGGAGTCCCTTACCCGCGTCTCAAGTCTCGACGCGCGGGATGCGCTGGACGTGCGCACCCACGGGTGGATGCATGTCGCTTGAACTTTACTGCCTACCGTGAATTATTCTGCTAGACGGTCGTCTGGGGTGTCAACAACGGTGTATGTTATCGTGAAGCCCTTCCGCCTGTGCAATTTTCCACTTCTGGAGCTGCTGTGTCTGCGTGGAGCGTCTCTCCCCTGAGACTGAAGGGACTAAAAAACTCGTCTCGATGGCTTGTGTCGGCCTGACTTCAACCCGAGGAATAAGGTAAGTTGACAAGCTCGGTGTTGATGACTAGAACTCCGCTCCTCTCTCTCCATTCTGCCTAGCAAGCTTCGTATACAGTCCACCGAACACGCCGGCGTCTAGGAGTGTGAGGGCGAAATGAGGTAGCAATGCGAGAATGGGCAGCAGGCCTTGACTCGCCCGTCCGCAACAATGGGGTGTCTGTTTGATAGCAGACCCTGAGCGTGGCGTAACAGGTGAGTTTGGAGGGAGATACACACGGGAGTAGCGCTTACTGGAGGTTACAACTCATGTACTCAATGATGAAGTTGCAGATAGTGGAATTCGTCTACCGTTGCATTCTTTCACCCACACGCGTGCTTCCTAGAAGAATGTAATATTTGGCACCGCCGTGACGATCGGACGCAACTCTGGACTCGCAAAGTAGGTGCGGCGAGTAGCGCTGGGAATTGGTGAGTGAGAGCAATATCTAGTGCACGGAGGACGCACTCATCCAAGTCACTTCGAAAGCGGACCCCAGAGGAATCAGAGGTCAGATCGAAGAGTTCGATGAGATTCACCGAGATCTCCGCTCTCCGCTGTCTCTGTTTGAAGATACGATATCCGCAAAGAGAGAAGGGAGGGCGGGGATCCTGGCTTAAGGAAGTAGAGATTGTAAACTCGATTTCCAAAGGTGAGATATATAAACAATGGCCAAATCCTTGGCATCATCAAGAACGCCATCGTCGTGGTTCCTGCAAGGCAACCGTCAGGTGGGTGTCGACGGAGATGATGAACGCGTGGAAGATGTAGGTAATTGAGACATCTATTGCAACATTGGCACGAATCCGTTCTCAGGCTCACTCGGCCGCGCTTAGTTACGAAACTGTTACAGGGTGTCTAGATCGGTGCTATTGATTGCCCTCGGTTACCGGTTACATCTCGTAAGCCGCAGCCGCAGCTTCATGATCATGCCGTAGTAACTATCGCAATGTTCGAGATTAACACGCACGCCGTCCATTCCCGGCAATTCCCAGGCTGTTGGAGCTGGACCGTCGTGGCGTGGGTCGAGGATCCAACCATTGGGCTACATGGCCTTGGCGAGGATTGCCGGGATCTGCTAGACCTTGGCGATCCTTGCCAATCGATGTTTCCTGCCTAACTCGTGGCGCCTTGCGTGGCGTTCACCGTGACCGACGGTATCTGACCGTGACTACTCACCATTCATTTCGATTTTCATCACATATTAGTATCGAACCGCGGGTCATACAACGACGAAGCGGCGTGCACGCCTCCCAGTGCCCGTACACTGGCACGCCGTCAATGCCTTTTTGCAAACTTCCGCCGTGTGACAGCTCATATCCATGGACTCTTATCCTATATTTCAGCGAATCTGTGATCCCGAGCTCAGCTGCCATATTGAGTTGCCGGATTTCTTCATGTTTCGAAGTGAGGTGGCTTCGGAGAATCGTGGCGTTAACGGCATTAGTGTCCAACTGGACATGGTCTGTGGGTCACACCTATTGACGCTTTATCCCCGTGGCGTTGCAACCCCAAAAATGCCACCTCTTCGCCATGAGTGAGATTCTAGACCTGCCTTCGGGCATCGTCCATGTCCATGGGGAATGCCTTTTCCTGACGCTTTAGTGTGCACGTACCTCTTTATTTTTCCAAAACGCCTCGTCCATGGCCTCGTCCATTGTAGTCACGGCCCATCCTACACGCATTGACGTCATGATTCTCGGCACTGCCGCACGTCATTCGAACTGAACTAGAATTATGCCATGAATGGGTCATGTTACAATCGCGTCTATTGAGATGTGATACAAGTGAAAACAATCTAGTACGTGAGTCCGAAAAAATATAGTGAGGTCCGAAATCGTAACTGTCCGAGTCCACGATCCGAATGCGAGTACGATACATGTTGGTCCGTCCATATAGTAGATACGCCTGTCCGTGGAAGTGAAGCCACGCTGCATTTCGGAAATGATGGGACAGTGGTGGCTTCGCGGGCGTTCAACAAGTTATCCCGCCAGTTGTGCCAGTTGTACATGATCTATTCTGGAATTTTGCACTCGAAAATCAAATTCCAGTTAAATGGTGAGATAATGTCACGTACGGGAGCGTTACTGTTGCGGGTTGTCCGTCCTCGACTTTGATCACGATAATATGGGAGTTCTGATTACAGGGCATTTCAGCATCGGTCGAGGGCGATTCTGCCCACAAACGTACGTCACTCAATACGTTGATAGCTCTTACAGACCCATGCTTGAGGTGCCCCCGAGCATCCCACCATTGAACACGGCTGCCAATCTGCAGCGATTTTGTCAGAAATCACGAAACATGTGACAAAATATCCCAGCTTGAGCTCACCTGGGGCGGCTGGTTCATAACCAAAACAAATGGGTCTAAGAGGAGTTGGCACTGGGGCCTGAAGACGAGACCAGTTCTGAACTCGGACCCCTTTTATAAAGAACGAAGCCGACTGCGTCAGAGAAGGGCAAAGACGCACGATCGTATACATATATCACTTCGGTACGCACCCATTGACCTTCTGATAACTCGGGTCCACCCCCACTGACTGAAGGAGATGAGCCAAATGTGTGTACGAAAAGACCCTGATTCTGATGAATAGTTCTGGAGGGACTGGGGCGGTTTCATTGCATTTGGATGGGGGTTCGCATCAAGGATGACTGAATACAGCTGTATATGGCTGAGCCGTGACCTCGTGATCACGAGAACTTAGACAGATGCTCATGATGCGGCGGGAGATGAAAAAATCGTGTCCAAGTATACCAAAGTCGAGGCCCTCGAAGCATGGATTGGGAACCAGGGCCGATTGTGCGTGGCAAGAACTGTGTTGTTGTTGCCGAAGGTGCAAGGGGTGGGGTAAGTACACGTAATCCCAACGCGAGGCCTCCAAACAACCACGATGCCACAAGGGCGAGGCTTCAATGGATCGAGATGGGCCAGAGTGGAAACAGAGCAGACTTTCACGGAAGGCGGATGGGAGCGTCGAGAATCAGTGCTGGCGCGCCGCGCGCGCTTGGTTGGAGCGTGGATAGAAAAAATTCCCACTGGCACGGCTCACGGCAGTGCATGTAAGACCGCGGCGGAGCACGATCGTAAATGATAGTCAGAGAGAGGAAATACATCGACTCGGAGGGGAAATGAAGTACTCGGACTCTGGGCAGGTCGTCGGCCCGGGGTCAATATGGCTACTAATAGTGTCAAACAACCTTTCCCCTCGGACCCTTCCGTCTACACGACCGTGACCCCACTTCACCTCCTTACGAAGTACAGAACAGCTACACACTTTCAACAACATCGCTACAGAACGACGGACTCAGCAACGAAAGCGTCTGACTACCCACTATTTGCCAAGGATTCATTAGTGCCTTCCATACTACCCCAATGGTCGCTTAGGGTTAGTCTCGCCTGTCAAAGCATACACCAAGTCGGCGCTGAATGCACAGTCCCCTACTCAGGAGTCAGCACAGTGCCCTTGTAACATCCTCTCGAGTTTGGGCTCGTTCCTGCGAGAGGTCGACCAGATCTTCGCGGTGGTGTCCGGCGAGCATGTGGCAAGATCTCTGTCTTAGACGAAAAGCAGGCCATGGCCTTCAAGTCAGGATTGAGTAAACAACGCGTCCGGTACTGATTGCGCCTAAAAAATTGTGACAGCTTGAAATTGCGATATGCCCTCTTCGTTTATCTTCCATGCACAACACTCGCCCTAGAAAAAAAGATCATTCTTACATTTTCGCAGCATCCAGATCGTATCGTATTGGAGCGTCTCCAGCTGCAGTGGTGTCTTGGGCTCCAAATCAGAAGGAGGGTGTGCATGCAGGTGCTTTTTTTCGGACGAATTCCATTTCTCAATCCGATCGCAAGAAATGAGCACGGCACCCTTTCGTTCGGAAGAACACGAACACTACAGGATTGGCTAAGTATACGGCAAGTTACCACGGTCGTGACAATGAGTAAAAAAAACGTTAGAGTGATCGGGTGCCTCGTTGTAATTGTGGCTTAAGTGCGTGTTCAAGTGATCGATTCACGTTACGGTATTGACTTGGAACAATCGCGTATATTCTATACGATGGGTAACCTGTGACACTCCGAATCGGCAATGCTACTTCCATGCCTTGTCAACCAACTGCCGAGAGATCATACCAGAAACTTCCATGTGGAGATCTAGGTGCTACTGCTCCTCATACTGGTCATCGAATCTTCACCCTGCGCTCTGTTGGGGGTTAGCACTTATGCAATCCGATTTCGTGCCGTGGATCGTCACACGGCCTGACCACGCCGCCTCAGTGCTGCGTCCTTACGTATAGTATACTTTCCTTTAGATGGTGAACGTCTGTAATCTCTGACATACCGGTATATGAAAGTACCCTGGGTCCTGCGCAGCGTCAATTACTTGGTCGACATATGCAGCAGTACAGTATGACAAAATTCGCTAAGCGATGCGCAAATCGCCCGTTGTTACAGGATCTTATACGGGATCTCAAAATGAGAGCGATGAACCAGACCAAAGAATGTTCTCGAGGAGGGTGCGCGGGGAGATTAAATGAGTGCTGTTGATCCCAGGGTCCTCATGTAAGCTCTCGCCGACGCGTTTCTGCTGCGAGAACTAAATGTCATCGACGGCGCCATCCCGACGACCAGTACCTCCCACATTGGCCGCGGTTTGGCACAGACTCGGACATACCTGAGACATACCCTTTTTCCAAATTCGATAGCAGCCTCGTGACGCGCTTCGGGTGAGTGAAGAGTCGGGATAAATTGTGGGGACAGCTATTAGTGGATGCCCTCAGCAAAAGCTGCAAAACTTCAAGACTTTATAAAGTACGTCGTCGTGATTTCAAAGTACAGGTTGAACTCGCTCTGACTCTCGCTACGCGGGAGGTATTTCCTAGCGCGATGTCCATGGTCTACGTGGAACTATGATAGATTACAGTAAATGTTCTATGCCCAATGCTATGATTCATGGAGTCTGTCCAACAAAGGCCCAACAGGCCCGACACACTGTCGCCGATGCAGTGGGAACTTACGCTGAAAGTAGCCGAGTCCAAGCCGCGACGTCTCATCATAATACAGGCATCTCATCCTTTCGGCCATAAGGATGGGAAGGCATGCCTGCCATCCATTCGGGGTCTTCAGGAAGCGTATGAATTTTCCTGGGGTGTGACTGGAGCGACACCAGGCCGTTCAGAAACGTTGAAACCAAATAGTAGCCGTGGCAGGGAATTGCACGTACCGGAGACCAGTCAGTGCTGGTGTCGTCGTCCAGGTTCCCCGGTCGGGAAATGGAATAAAGCGGGAAAATATCACCCTTTGAGTCTTGCAGCTGCGGCTCAGGTATGGCAGAACCGGGGGATGTTATTGTAGCAGCGCGAACCCTCTTAGAAACCGGGAGGGCGGCACTAATGCCATGTACGGATGACCGACGGTCACGGAAGTAGATGCGATTGTTGAGGCTCGCTAAGAGGGTGTTGGAGTATCTGGTGCGTTCTTCAGCGATTTGTCTCGCATGTGGTATATAAAGTGACGCTCACATTTTCCCGATAATCACGGTTCTTTCGCCACATTAGCCGTGAAGGTGCAAAGCGACGGACCAAGAGAACGTACATGTACACATAATATACCTCATTCTGTGAATGAGGTGATCGGGTCAGAAGATGAATCGCAGCATTTATCGGCACAGCTTACGGGAAAGGCAGCATAAAGCACAAGGGCAGTGATGGCCATGGCAGCTAAAGAAAAGTTAGATACACGTCTGTGCAGGTTTTCCCGAGACAGAGGTACCAGTAAGAGCGTTTGTCTCAACGGTGAGCCGTACCACACGGATTAACACGAAGTTGGAGAAATCGCTACATGCCTTTCTTAGCTGTCCGAAAGGATCTCGGTCAACGTAGTAAAGAACCCAGTAATGTGAGTACCTGCAGCGTCATCGCCACCGCGATCAGAATGTCCGAGAGGGCACTCGGTATCGACCATAACTAAGACGACAATCATGTATGAGGCGTGGGCGCATCGATCGAAAAAGTGCGCATACATATAGACCTGTCTTGGAAAGCACATACTTCCCGACCTTGAGCGACTAAATGCCGTGTATGATCAGAGGTTCAATGAATGTGTGTATAGTACTTACTGTGACGCCCAACCATGTCGCTGCAGCTGCTTGAGTCACCGCACACTGCATTCAGGAAAATGTCAGGAGCCTGGAGGACACAAGCACGGAGAGGAGCAGGAATACATACGACGGCGATGACACCACATAACCACAACGACCGTTTGCTCAGCACCCAAATTCGATAACAGAAGTACCCTTGGACGACGAGCGAAATAATCGCGTTAATGATGGCGATGTCTATGGGGGCGAAATGGGAATGCGCGAGGCGCTCTACATTGCCAAAGTCGGCAATGAACCAATAGTACATATCGGCCCCAGTCAGCGCAGTTTGGACGGTCTCCAGCACGAAGACGAAATAAGCTGCTCAAAGTTCATCTTGACCTCACAGAGTTTCCGAGTAATGTTGAAGACCAACCTAGAACTTTGACGGATCGTCCGTCCATTGGAAAATTGTAGCTATATACGTCTGAACGTGGATGAGCGGAATAAACTGAGTTTTCGAGGGATGGCCTCTTACAGATCTGGACACAGAAAATGCCGTAGAGCGTCCAGTTGAATAGGGGGCCGAAGAGCTGTAGGCATTGTTGAGTATATCAGGTGCGCTGACAGCAGAACGAGGCCAAACGCACAAGAGGGGAAGCCCTGTGAAAATATCAGCATGTTATGAGACTGCAGTATCACCGATCTTACGCTTTGATGACGTCCGGGGAAGCGGATGGAGACTCTGAGGACCCAGCCATTAACGTCGAGAAGTGGATGGGGAAAGCGAGTAGTTCAAGCTGGAACAGCGGGGTCGCGCCGGGCCACAAGGAGGACCTTTATCTTTGCCAGTGGTTCGTCGGTGCGAACGAGATTAAGACGCCAAGTTTAATGTGGCTGAGGCGTCATATTAAACCTCTCACTGGCCAATCAGCTTCGTTCACAGCCATGAGATAGGCCAGGTGGCGTGCAGCTTCTTCCCAGAAAGATAAAGTCCATGGCTGTGCAAGCGGCAGTTCTTACTGTATGTATGGAACCCGTGACCGTATTTTTCCTATCAGGGATGAGGCACGACCCCGTAAGTTCGATAAATAGAGCGCCAACGCCGCCAAGAGTAGGGAATCGTTGATAGTACTTGATGCATGTGGGTTGGCATCAAAAGAGGGCGTAACCTGGTGTGATACTCATGTACTACATATGTCTGTGCGCGACTCGCTAGCCCATCGTTAGTGACAGTTAGTATGAACCGGTCTTCTCGGAATGGGAGTTGGGGCCGCGCACGCCACTGACATACGCCACTACTAGTTCCCGAAAGTCGCAGTAGCAGACAGGCAGTGGCTTGAAGTGGTCGTGAGCCAGACGACATCCCTACAGTATACCCGGGCCGGCGTCACCCGAATGCCAATATTGGCTGGTGCCTGAGGTAAGTTACCTTGACTCCGCGTCCGAGGTCGACGCCGTCACGGACCACGGTGACTTGATCATCAATCCCATTTTCGTCGTTACTATCAGCTCTAATTTCGTTCTGGAACTACTGTCGCCACTTCTGCTCACACTTTAGAGATCCTTCTCTTGCAGGTGTAGGGAACTTCTCAAGACAGTCAAACGTGTTGACTTTGAAAGTTTGAATGCCAGTAAGCAGCCAGTTATATGACTATGAGCGCACGCTCCCATATTCAGCGGTTTACAATTCCTAAGCTGACATCAAGCTCAACCGCACATCTCTTGGGGGTGCTGTGCAATCATTGAACTATCATGATGTTTGCGCTGCTGCATTTTATCGAATGCTCTCGGGTGGTGACAACCAGACTGCAGCCTCCAGAGGGTTTTGGCTAATTATGCTTATTAGGGCACTGGGCCCCCCTTTTCCTTCTGGCATGAGTCGCCCCAAGAGTTCCGTTGATATCGGTGCGGTTCATCATTAAAGCACTTCTCCCCGTTCTTTCTTCGCTCCGATGCCAGTGATCGGCTTGGCAGTCCAGTCTTACTCACGGTGTCCATGGTCCAATCATACCGCCAGAACAGCGGCGACGCGGTTGCGTGGCCCATCTTTGCGGCCTTGTGATAAACGTTCAAACTATTGTTATCCCCTGGCCAACGACCCACCTCACTCCTGATTTTTCTCTCGACGTCATGATTATGTTTGCTTCATGACAACAATCAAGTGATTCGAGGGATCCGGTAGCGCAGGCTCAAGCATCATATGTCTATCCATGAATTCGAACAGATACACAATGAGCCATATCTGGAAGCACAGCTGTTACAACCCCTGCCCCTCAGACGGGATTTGCTCAAATCGGTTTAGCGCCGACTTTCAACATTCAAACGTGGTCAGATTACTCTAGTGCCAGACGATAGGCCCGTAATTCCCACGCTACGAGCTGTTTCCATTACCCTGATAGCGATAGCCGAGATGGTCGGAAAAGTACTTTACCCCTTCTTCGCGACCTTGTTGGTAACATCAAATGTCACCTTGAAGACAACAACAAGAGAGCTAGTTCTGATCTCAGGGCACAATCGCCTCACTGACTATGACTACTCTTCTCAACGCCGCAAGTTCTAACTTGAACGTCAGACTGTCTAGTATGGCCAGGCGGCGAACTCGCCCATTTTGAATGTCTTCCTTTGATTGAGTAATAAATATATACTTCTGCGGCACTCCACTCGCGGTCTTTTAAGCGGGTCGCAGAACTCAGATAATGCTGTGCTATCCACCCTGACCTAGTATTCTTCTGGGGCGATAGGGATCATATATCTCAATCGACCTTCCTCGCCGCAGTCGACGCGGCCGCTATAATTTCACTTTGCAGATGACAGTGACGTGTTGTATTGTGGGAGGACCACCTCAGCTGAACGTTAAATCATAACCACACATTTCTATTACAGTGAAACCGAGTCCTGAGAATCAGAGTCCAACAAACCGTCTGTTCTCCACAGCGCAATGTGCAAGGGCAGACTTCAGCATGGGCCCAATGTGGCTCCCGACCAGGTCTGCGAGGCTATAGCTGGAGTTCTGCTAGTGCGCCTTGTGTTGTCCTCTTGCGTCCCTTTCCCTTTACTACTCTACCTTGGTCCGTGCTCGTGTCTATGTATGTTTTCTCGAGCTTCGCGATGAGTGCATCCACGTCCGCAGGAGTGTGCTAATAATCTCACGCATATTGTTCGCTTCGGAGATCAAAAGTCATGTCAGTCTCCCAACGAAGGCACGACACGGAGCTGGATCATACTGTGTTCTTTGACTTGCTGCTGAAACACAACACGCCGTTCCTCCATACGAGTATACGCCGCCTGGAGCTGCTCGAACAATTCTCGAGTCTCTCCTGATCACGCCCAGAGTCAGAACGATGCGCGCAAGATGGGGGCTATAGCGATTGGATGCACCTCAATTTTCGCGTAGGCAGCATCGAATCCGGCGCTTCGGTAAGAGCCCTTCTCAAAGCGCTTGCACACATCGTCAAATCCGAGCAGCCCAGTGATAAATTCGCGGCCTGGTGCAGGGCGCGCGTTTCGGCCCTGATTCAAGACTGGAAGGAGCGCGAGGATGATATCTTCGTCCAGGTCGTGCGAGGCAACCCGCAAACGCCTGTTTGAGCGCGTGAAAGATCTCTTCTTGGTTGTATTCTCTACTCGCCCCAGAGTCAGCAAAAAGAAATATTGGAAATGAAGTGGGTTCAAATACGGCGAGCCAGTGTCTCCACGAGAGTGGCCTCATCGTCCCACTCTGAGTCGTCGCTACGGTGGTCCGCGTCATCCTCGTCCGAGCTCCCGTTGTTGCCGTCCCTTGCGCCATTTTCCCCGTACAGTAGTGAGCGGTACGTATCTTCCAAGTCGTCTTCAACGGTCGCGTTTCATGTCGTTATTCTGTTGCAGGTGGACGCGTCGCTTGTGGCGGGGATTGCGGCTTTTCGGGGGTGTATGCGCGTATATGCGCGCCAAATGTGCTCTAGGAGTGCTGTGGTGTATACCCGAAGTACGTTTGTAGCGTGTCATTATGGGGTTCTGGAAGGGCTCTAGTTTCGAGCGACTGTGTGCGATCGGTTTATATAACACCAGATCCTCCAGCTTTCGGGCCGGTGTACTGTACCGTGTACATGAAGGGACATTGATCCCTTTTCGGTGAAGCAAGATACCAACCGATCATGTATGACTCTCGTGGTCGTCATTACATCCACTGCATCTGCTGGGGCGGCTTAGGTGACGCAGAGAAGGTGCGAACAGGAGGTTACACGTGCGGCAACCTCGATATGTCCCAATGGACCTTTGACAATACATTTTGGTTGCTAGTACATGCAGTATAACCGAAGACAGTCATTCGCGGTTGCTAGCTAGTAGACCTGGGTCCATGATCGTAATCGTGTAAACACTATATTACATGTGCCCATTTTGTGCCCTGCTCACATTTTATTAGGGCATCTGCATGGACGCGTGTACACTTCAGTCATCGCCTGTCAGACCGTAATCTTCGTGGATCTGACGGATAGTGGTCTGTTTATGGGCTGCAAGCTGTATGGTATATGCGCTCATTCGAAGGCTCGGCGCATGCGTATACAAATGACGCACCTTCCCTATTATGATCTGTGTGAAGTGGTAAGTAATTATACTTATAAATTGAGTGTAGCACCTGGGCTGCGTCCTTGGCTTCGTTGTAACGATGTAGAAGCTTGATGTGTCGCGAAACGATCTGCTGAGCATCTTCTCCGGGACTGTAAGAGTGTGTCACTGACGGCGCATATACTAGGATATACTTTATCACTATGTTTACCCTAATTCTTTCTGCAGCTCTGCGATCTCTGATTCGAGTTCTAGTATGCGTGCTTCCCGTTCCTGAGCAAGGCCTTAGTCAGTCTGTCACAAGTAGTGGAGTTAGAAGTAGCGTACCTTGACAGACGTGCGAGCGTGCATATTCAAAAATGGGACGTTGGAGTTTTTCAAGTGCCGTGAGTATTGTATGTAAACGTGTGAGTAAACGTGTGAACTTTCGAGCTTTCAAGGCCACGCGACGTACAACGAGTACGTGATCCAACCCTGAGCGCATGACATGATTGCTAACAGTATGTTCTGTGTCTGCGGTCATGCTGCATACGGTATTGGATGAAGATATGCTCATTCGCAGATAGTTTTCTGATATTCCACCTGTGTTCAAATTTCAAAGGCGAAGTTTGGGATCTTGAACTCCCCCTCGCTCTCTCAAACCTCGGTGGACCCCCCACCGTGACCGACCTCAAGTTCAGCCGGCCCTTCTACAACCCTGGGCATACTTTCACGGCATCGGATTAGGGCATGGGTGGATCGTTTAGTACGTACATAATGCACGGTTTGTACACAGCTTACTGTGCAA
>JAKELL010000271.1:0-64041 GCA_021524915.1 Lactarius akahatsu
ATAAGACGACGGTAATCCTGCACTAGACGGAGTTTGCCGTCCTTTTTCTTTATAAAGAATACTGGCGATGCCATCGGTGACTTAGATGGGACCAGATATCCTTTTGAGATGTGCTCCTGCAGGAATTTGTCGAGTTCCACTTGCTCGCTTGGGGACATGGGATACATTTTGACCCTCCAGTGTTTAACGGCATCTGGTTTGAGGTCTATGGCGTGATCCCACGGTTGATGCTCAGGGAGCCTCTGGGATTCCTCCTCAGAGAAAACTTTTGCGAAGTCTCTGTAGTGCTTCGGTACCATCTCTTCGAAGGTTTTCTTGGGTTTGGAGGCGGTGGCTTTCTCGGCGATCTGCTGAGAGTATGTGAAGCCTGCCAAACAGAAAACTTCGTCTTGGACCGTGTCAAGCACTTTCTCCGCAAGGAGACGGCGGCGTTCCATCCGGTTTGCCATAATGCGCGTCACCTCTACCTCCAACTCTGGTTGCGCTGTTTCAGCGGTCGAGTTGAGGCGCATAGTGCCTTCCTGCCAATCTATTTGCGGGTTCCTCTGCCTTAGCCATGGTAGTCCCAAAATGACATTCTCTGGGCCAAGTGAAGTGACTAAAAAGTCGTAACTTTCTTCACTAGGGCCGACTTTCAGAGAGAGTCTGACTTTATGGGTGATACTACCGGCTTCATTGAGAGTCCCGTCTATGTTATATAGAGTGATGGGACTATCGAGAGGAACCTGCAACATCTTGTGGTGGTCAGCGTACCTTTTGTCCAGGAACAACGAAGTTGCCCCAGAGTCTACCATTGCTGCTACTTTTACAGTACGATGACGTCCTTTTAAATACACAGAAATATGAAAATGTGATTTTTTATCTTTTGTTTCGGGAATAATAGTAGAAGACAGTGCTGCATCAGAAATCATCACGTGTGGCATTGCTTCTGAAGAAAGTGGAGCAAAAGAGACACTACTATTGTTCATCTCCGAGGCAGATGTAGATGTAATAGAATCAGGAAAACAAGAAGCCGAACTAACACTACTATCTAACTTACAGGCACGAATCGTATGAATTACAGGAGGTGAGTCCGAAACGAGGCGAGAGCGTAAACATATATTACAACTACATGAAGCCGAGTCATCTACTGTAGAGGGGCCGGTCGCAGCTATACGCGACCCCTGATCTAAAAAGCCGCTTTGAACGCATCCAGCTGTTCCTGCTGCTTTTCCAACATTCCCAACAACTTCGCCACGTCTGCCTGGGACGTCTGGGCGGGGGAAGTGCTTGTGGCGGCTGCTGCCGCAGTATTGGACGACGATGGTGGGCTAGGGGACTCCGTTGTTGCTGCAGCTTTCGCTTTAGCCGGTTTCCCCATTTTCTTGTTCTGGCAGACGTTTGCTCGGTGCCCTGCTCTTTGGCACCAGTTGCAGACGTTGCGCTCGTGGTTTCCATCCTTTTTTGTGTGCTCCTTCGAGCCACACCCGTAACACTTCCCTCTCATCCATGCCTGAAAATCGCCCCTAGTTTTAAAGATTTCCTCCTTTGGCTTGCTGCCCTGCTGACGCGTGGCGTCGACTTGCATGGCATCGGGGTTGGAGGTTGTATGTGGTGATGATGAAGAAGGTTTCCCTTTCTTCTCGCTCTGGCGTTGGCGCAGTCATTGATCAATGACTTGCGCGCTCTGCTTGAGCTCATCGTATGTGTTGTGGGGCTTGTCAGTGATGGTGAGGAGGTCTTTGATCTCATCTGTGAGACCATCGTAGAAGCGGGTGCGGAGGTCGACGATGGACCACCCGGTTTGTCCGGAATACTGCTCGAATATGGATGCATATTCGGCAACCGTCTTTTTTCCTTGTCTTGTTTTCTTTAGCTCCTCTCGAGCTATGTCTTGGACGTCCAGGGGGCTAAACCTGCGGTTGAACTCCTTGACGAAGTCCGACCAATTGCCTCCGAAGGGGATGGTCCCTTGGTTGGCGGACTCCAGATATGGGAGTGCCCAGGTTTTGGCGTCCCCTTCCATCAGATTGAGGGCGGCAGCGATCCATCTGTGCTGGTCCGCATACCACTTGTTATCCACTGTATGCCATGTGTTCATGGCGTCCCCTAGTGATCCTGCCCAGTTGTGGAAGGCGGCAAGGAAATGACGGGCGTCCGATGAGGAGCCTTTCCCATCCCAGGCTTTGGGGCGGGCCACTATTTCCTTGTTTTTTCCATTTCCTGGGCGAGCGGCGGTTGCCGAGGCCACCTGCGCTGTCAGGGCTGTGACTTGTTGCGCTAGGTTACCGACGGCTATGCCGAGGTGGTTAATGAGGTCCAGACAGTCCTGGACTGTGGGAGGGGGGAGTGGTGTGGGTGGTGCGGCGTGAGGGAGGGTGCTTCCGCTTAGTTGTGACATCTCGTCTAGTTTCTTCTGTCTCTCCTTTCGTTCTGCTTCCTCTTGTGCCCGACAGAATTCTTCTAAGAGAAGGAGTTGTTCGTCTGGTGAGATCTCGTCCCAGTCTTGGATACAAGATATGAACTCCTTTTCATTTTTAGTTGGAGGAGGGAGGGCGAATTTCGAGCGAGCTCCGCTGGGATACTGAGCTTGTGCTAGATGAGCTGTCTGTTTCCCTTTCTTGGGAGCCACGTTCTTCGTCTTCCCTTATGTGGGAGAGGAGGGGGTGAGGAGGAGTTTTGAGACGAGGGATGAGGTTCGCAGCGATGGCTATCAACTGCGGGACTGTGAATTCTGTTCCGAGGACTGGGATTTCTAGGCCGTAAAGCTCTAGTAAACCGTAACGGTACTCGGGATCGTGATAGATTGCCTGCACGTATTGCTCGGCGATGTTACGAGAGGGTAGTTCTAGTTGGAACCCCTGGTAACGGATGTTGACACCGTCTTCGTCAATGAAACTTTCGCCTGACTGGGCGAGTGTAGCGGTATGACACCTCGCTACGTTGAGTTCAAGTGTGATGTCGAAGTGAACCGTCAGGTGAGCACACTCAACCCGAATGCGGAGATAAATCACGCGCTAAAGCGTGCAGTCAATGCGGAGGGGACTAGGGCTCAGATCCTTTATGCAAGGATGGATAGTCAGTGATCACGCAGTGGCACGCTGAGTGGAGAACCAAGAGGACAAGTTAGATTGGTAAGGAGTAAGGAGTACAAGGAGTGCGCACCTGAGTGGAGAACCAAGAGGACAAGTTGGTTCCACTCAGGACGCTACAGGAGGGTTTATATATGCTACTGTGGCTGAGCTTGAACTGAGTCTAAACACTATTACTAAGTGTATAGTAAGACTCCATGACTCAGGAGCTGACGCGTCGTGTCTAATAATAGCGCTATCTATTGTGCTGACTGATGCACTAGTCATGGCGCTGACGCGGTGCCTTATCTTGCTGAGTAAAACCTAATACAGCGAGTAAGCGTAAACTACTAAGCGAAGTCTAGAACTATCTAGAAGGTTCCTTCCTTATCTACCAATCGTGTGAGTCCGTACGTAAATGGAATGTGACCGGATTAGGTTGTCCCGTTAAGGGTGCTACTATCCCAGGGTCACGTGCTCAAAGGTGCACATGATGGCAGCATGTGACTAACAATATCTCGTACTTCGGCCCTTTATATCTTCCTCAGATAATTCCGTAAAAATACAGAAAAATAGGGAAAATAATATACGCGTCCATGACAGCGAGTGTGGCTTGGGAGGAGGAGTGGGCGGAGTGGAATGATTCTACTGAAACAGTGGGTGATGGTGATGCATACACCGGGGAGGGGATCCAGTCTTGTTCAGACTGGGTGTCCGGGTGCACGTGCAGCGATGCCGAAGCAGAGGCTGTAGTCTGGGGTGGTGTGATAGAAGCTTGTCTCCTCCTAAAGAGACGACGAAGGCGGGTGCGGACGTTCGCAAATATGCGAGGCAGTTTGGAAATGTGTGAAGGTGGGTTTAGACGACGTGATACAACGAGCGCGAAATGCTAACTCGAGGATGACTGGAATGCCCTATCAAGCAAGACTGATACACAGTGATGTTTCACACTGCGCGAGGCTGCAGCGATAAAGGGACACTCAGGAATGATGTAAGGATATGTGTAGAGCTACAAGGCTGTCTGCCTCAGTCTTCTCGACCTGTTGGCTGCCTCTCACACCGAAGTGCTCTCAAACTTTTCTGGTTACTACGCGTACAGCTGTCGCAGGCTAGGCCTGGCTGGCTCAACGTCTAACTGCAGCTTATCTGGCGTGGTGACCAGTTCTGCAGCCAGTACCCAGAGGCGTCTACTGATGACCAGATAGACCCAATAAAGGCAAGCACAATCTATGCCGATTTTACGGACACTAGAGTTGTACCACAAATGCACAGATTCTGCGTGCGGAGGTCCCCAGGCAAAGAGTGAGGTAGATAACACAAAGGACTGATGGTCGTCAACCACCTAGAGGGAAAATGATAAAGCTGGTGAGCGTGGAGCTCAGGAGTGTGAAGAGGAACTTGTCCTAATGTAGCGGTATGACAACCTCGCTACGTCAAGCTCAAGTGCGAACTATAAGTGAACTGTCTGGTGAGCACACCCAAGCCTGGCGCGGAGATAAATCACGCGCTAACGCACAGTCACAGTGGAGTGGACGAATAACTCAGAGTCTTTATACAAGAACTCAAGACGTCGGTGATCACGCTGTGGTACGCTGAGTGGAGAACCAAGAGGACAAGTTTAGATTGGAGAGTAAGGAGTACAAGGAAAATACGCACCTGAGTGGAGAACCGAGAGGACAAGTTGGTTCCACTCAGGACGCTACAGGAGGGTTTATATACGCTACTGGAGCTGAGCTTTAATTGAGTCTGAACACTATTACTAAGTGTATAGTAAGACTCCATGACTCAGGAGCTGACGCGTCGTGTCTAATAATAGCGCTATCTATTGTGCTGACTGATGCACTTGTCATAGCGCTGATGCGATGCCCTTATCGTGCTGAGTAACTAGGTTCAGCGTGTAAGCGTAAACTACTAAGTGTGGTCTAGAACTATCTAGAATGTTCCTTCCTTATCTACCAATTGTGTAAGTCCGTACGTATATGGGATGTGACCAGATTGGGTTGTCCCGTTAAGGGTGCAACTATCCCAGGGTCACGTGCTTAAAGGTGCACATGATGGCGGCATGTGACTAACGATATCTCGTACTTCAGCCCTTTATATCTCCCTTAGATAATTCCGTAAAAATACAGAAAAATAGGGAGAATAATGTACGCATCCATGACAGTTGTCAGGCACCAGCCAACATAAACAATTAAGTGTAAATATGCTTGGAAATAATTAGAGCTCTCTTAAGTAATAGACTAATATCTAATTGTTTGAGTATTTTTATTTATAATTTTCTGACACATAAAGAGAGGTTTATAAATTATTCCATTATCTTAATATAATTTGCAATGACAATCAAGTCAACTTAGTGGTCCATATATTGGACATGAGTCAATCCCTTATTTGCCCTCCACTTATCCACTCCTGCCTGCCGTGTAAATATATTACATTTAAGTAGCCAAACTTTCGGAAGTCTCTGTTTAAAATTCGGACTTTCGGTTGTGGCCGAAAAACGTGACTTTTGTGTCACGTGTGTCTGTGAAATTACGCCACCTGTACTGTTAGTCCAACACCACTCAGAACTGGGTGTGGTACAAAACTCCACAAGGCTGCCTTGAGTAACTAAGCCTTGTCGTTGATTGTCATGTGGCAGCATTACTTACTTCAGGAGGTCAATGGAGTTCCATATACAGATCGAGACCTTATTCACTTGAATGAACAACGAAGCTTGTACTTTTCCAATGCGCGCTTGGGTGATGCAGTTTTACATAAATAAATCCGAATTCTCACCCCCGTCCGACTCTCACACCCTTCTCTTCTGACCTCCACAATCATGGTGTACTGCGACCGGTGTGAGCGGTGGTTTCCACACGACCGTGCCCTCGAACAGCATAAGGAGGATTCCGACTCTCATTGGGCTTGCGACGACTGCGACCTCGACTTTGGGAACCATGACGCATTGAGGCAACACTACATACAGAGCCAAAATCACCACTACTGCAAGGAGTGCGATCGGCATTTCAAATTCGACGAGTCAAGGAGGCAACATATGGACGACAAACACTGGTATTGCAGGGAGCACGATCGGGTCAGCCTCATTATCATCAGATATCTTCGAGACTTATTTAGCGTCTCGTAACGTCTAGGTCTTCAAGTCCGAGCCTGGGCTCCATTCACACTATAGACAGAGCACAGATCACCACTACTGCTTCGAGTGCGAGGAGGATTTCGATGATGAAGATGAGTTGTGGGATCACTTAGTTGATGACCACAACGCTTGCAGAGACTGCCACGATGTCAGTTGCATCTTCATCCTTTCTATTGTGCGGCGTTGAGAAATAAAGTTCAGTTATTTGACAGCTATTCGGAACTCCAGAAGCACGACCACGAGGTGCACGATTACTGCACCGAGTGCGCCCGGGTTTTCCAAAATCAGCACAGCCTCCAGCAGCACCTAAACTCCAAGTTGCACCGGCCGAGCACTATTGCATGCCCTGGCCGCAAATGCAAAAAATCTTTCATCTCTCCCGCAGCACTCACACTTCACTTTGAGTCGGGTGCATGCCGATCGGGCATGACGCGCGAGCAGCTCAACCGCCTCGTCGTGCGGGCAGACAGGAACAACTACATCACGAACCCCGCGCGGTTGATCGGTGGTCCGCCAGGCGGGTACGAGCCGCCGATGACCACTTCGGCGTGGGCGACAGAGCTCTCGTGGAATGGGATGGAGTACGAGTGCTTCCTATGCCACTCTACATTCAAGACAATCGACCGCCTCAATCAACACCTAAAAAGCCCGGCTCACGACCAGAAGATATACAGGTGTCCTAAGCCGGACTGTCGCGTCGAGTTCGTCGCGCTCAGCGCGCTGTGTCAGCATGTTGAGGGAGGTTCGTGTGGCGTGAGGATGTTCAGACAGGTTCAAAATGCGATGGAGAGCTTGACGAGGGGTTTCAACGCGATATCCATTTAGGACCTAGAGGTCCTGATACATGCCACTGGAGTGGGAGACAGAAAATTGCGGGCCACCTGGCCGCCGGGCCCTCAGGGATTTCGCACGCGCCGTAAAACATGGGCTCTAGCAACCTAAGTCACATCTGTACCAACACATCATATCCCTATTTGGGTTATAGAGTTTGAAAATGATGTCAGATATATCCCAACGTTGCTGAGTTGTCGTACGCTGGTCCAACTTGAAGTTCACAGTGGCGTCGAGAGAATCCTATATGGGTTGATGACCATCAGGGTGTTTTCGAAGGTGACTGAGTATTCCTTAGAAGGTGGTATTGCCCTATCGTAATCCGGGGACAAACTCGGGATGAAGGACGAGGAACAGATCTCACTTCTTAGTGGCCCCCGCCTCCCAAGAACGTCTTTCAGGGAAAGTGCAACGCCACCCGTGTTGTCCACGACGCGACTCAGAGTATGGCTCGGTGCGTTCGGCTTTCTGTTCGTCACGGTGTTAGAGGACAGAAACTCACAGGGGTCACGGTCACAAAAATAAGAATGTCATTGGCATCCGCTTTCCAGTTTTCGGTTGTCTTTTTTCGGTTGTCTTCCTCCCCGCTAATTGCAAATACATTGAACAAATAGGACCAGAACTATGAAAAAAATTAGGTACTTCTTGTGGTGCTCGAGTCGTGGCAGGTAGGGCCGATGAGGACAGAGCTAGGCCGCCTAGGCGAGAGTAATGTCCCTGCATACACTGGCAGGCCTATATCTGCGTCGGTTATGTCCAATATTTTCGAGAGAAGGCATTGAAGACTATGTCTTGGACTATGTTGTCTGGCCCAAGGTCTAGCCAGTCCCCAAGGCTCACCTGACCCGGATCCGAGTCCCGGCTAAGGGCATGACTGTAACACGTTCCACACCACTATTGCGCTCTCCACAACCGACACTGTAAAACTGGCCACACTGCTGAGCCGAGCTCAGTTTCTCGATAGTCAATGCTTTGCACCCTAGGGAGAGAGGACCGGTGCGGCGCCGGGAGGGAAACGGAAACGGAAACGGCGCGTCACATCGGACAAACGCATTGATGTCAATTTATAGTCCATCTGTAGACTATAGCGAACGTTAGGGAAGCATCAGTCCTGTGCTTCCTCAATCGAAAAATGAGGGTGATGTGTCTGAGGCGAGGTCGCGACGGGCGGGGCCTCCGGAGCGTATTGCATTTATGGACGATTGATGGGTGTATTAGATAGCGAGTAAAGCGGTGCACGAGCGATATCGACACCAAAAGGGGTGGTGATTACCAGAGAGCGCGCGCGCAGACAAAAGACAGAAAGGCTGATGACTGAGTTCCCATGGAATACAGAGGGTTTTATAGCTAACTAAAGTCCGCACGAAACACAATCGATAAGATATATTGTACGGAACGGTGACTCACTTCAACAGAGCGAACTGATGCACGTTGGCCACGTGAGTTTCATCATCGATCCCTTGTCGATCTGCAGGTGGGCGAAATAAAAGAGTTTTGATTCTCTGAATGAACCTGCCAGTGAACGCGGACTCGGACAGGAGGAATAAGCACGTGCCATCAAGGCCTCCCGTTCGCGCCCCACTCTGCCTCAGATCAGCTACCCAAGGCTCGACCGCCGTTTTACTTCTGAGAAATTCGCTTTACTTTTCACGTAGATACCCTCAGCTGTTTCTCCAAAAACGCTGAGGTTAGTAGGTTACTTTTCGTATCAAGCTTACTATGCTCTTGCAACCGTCTTGAATATACGCACTCATCAGAACATATATCTCAGTCAAAAACGCAGGATGACGAAATAAGGACCTCCAGGACGAGATGAATCTAACCCGGGACCACACAAATGAGTGGCGCATGACCGATAACTACAGGCGGGGCGGTGTATGTGGGTACCAAGATACAACGGCACATTTTAGCGCCGTGTGGAAGAAGAAAAAGGTTTCGGCCGGAGCCTGGCATCAAGCGCCGGCTCGAACGACCACAACGCACGGATGGAGAGGGCCATGCACAGCACGCCGAATGCCCAGCAGCCGGCCGTGTGCAGAAAAGGAAAGGTGCGCATGAAGGCGCCTGCGAAGAAGAATAGCAGCGCGACGTAGAGGAGCCCGGGGATGCCGATCTCGAGTACCCAGGGAACGGCGTATCGCTCCATGCGCTCGTTCCACTCCATGCGCGCGACCATGCGCTCGCGGGGCGTCGCGGTGGGAGGCGGCTGGCCGTCCTCGAAGCGAGCGATCCAGCGCAGGGCGATGTCTGACAGGAGCGTGCAGATGAGGGTCGTGCAGAGGCCCGTGAGAAACGCGGTGTTCGAGTTCAAAAAGGGGGCGTCTGCTTCGAAGAAGAGGCTGACGATCGGGGAGAATGGACTATCTCTGCCTGTGCGTGCTCTGTGTCGCGCTCGAATCTTCGAGACCAGAGTCGGGTGAGCCGCCTTCGTTCTGCGATAGAGCTCGAGCGCGATACAGAGGATGATGACTGAGAGTATATTCGCCTAGAAATGGTTGGAGTTAGTGTGTGAGAAGAGTACCTGGTGATTGGACCTGCCAAGACAAATGTTACGCCCAACCCAGCTTTCCAGCGCTCATAGACACGGCGGTCGTGTCTTTCTAGGACGCTATCACCAAGTATCCAAAGGGCCAAATAGTCATCTGCCGCACCTAACAACTATGTGAATATGAGAAGAGATATCTAGAGGCGAACGCTTACTCGGCTGGACAACGTTTTGTGGTTCTGGGTCACCTGAAGGAGACGTTCTCCCGCCAGTTGAGGTTGTGTATGCGTCTGAATTTTCGCTGCTGCTACTCGCCGTACTAGCGACGCCCTCATCTTGTAGTGATTCTGAGAATGGGTCTTCCTCGACGTCTGATTCGGGGAGAGGGACAAGTAGAGGGCAAGGGGATGGGACACTCGGTGTACTCAAATCCACGAAAGAACCCCCGCACTCATGAATAGAGTTGGTACTGTAGGTGTTATCGTCAGAACCTGAGTCCATGTGTGCTACCGAATACCCTGCAGAGTCTGGGGAGGGTGAAGCAAACGCTTGCTGTGTCCCACTGCGAACGTCAGAGACAATCGCGGGTTGACAGGCATCTGGTGCTGGTACGTTCTGAGGCGAATCTGGGAGTAAGTCGGATGGGGTATGACATGGAACGAGAGACTCGTCAGGCATCGAGGTTGTCTCTAGCTGCGAAACAGGGTGTGTTTCAGGCTGCATGAGTGTATTTGAGAGGGACACGTGCTCGCCATCAGATGGCCCTTGAGACATAGCATTATGTGGAGGTTGGCGGTCTGCCATGAGGCCGGTGATACGAGTGTCCGAGTCCTCCATCCTGGGCGTCACGGTCTGAAAGTCAGGCCCGATGACAGACGCGTGAGTGAGTCAGAACGACAAAAAGAGTTGGCACGGGTATACGGAAGGTTGACCAAGAGAGAGAGAGAGGATAGCAGGGTGTGTCTGACGTGTCCTTGTTCAAGTGGCACCAGGGCGTTGAACGCGACTTTCGAAAACGAGTCCCCTTGTCACAACTCGCACAGCCTCCGCGGGCCGGTCCTCCCGCCTAGGTTTCGGTCCCAACCGACTGTGTGGCATAATCTGTACCTCTGTACGGACCCGTTCCAATACTGTAGTTTTTGTCTTTGTAGTGTCTTTGTCTTCATTAAAGTACTGAGATCGTCCGTGCCCGAGGCTTGGCCCGAGGCCTTAGCTGAGATTTCACCGTTGTGCTTATGTAAGCACCCAACGGGATTGAGGGTCTTCAGGTTTTCAGCCACCACCATTTCAAGCCACCACCGTTACGACCGACATAACTTGAAGACTCGGAACGCACTTGGAGAGCTCCCTCGTACCTATTTGACACTGGGATATTCGTAAGTAACGCGAGACCGCTTAAATGGGTTCGGGTCATTGACGACCCTTCTTATCTAGCACATTTCGTGTTAACTTATTAGCACATCTCCCACTTCCACCAAATCTCTCAAGCCCCTGAGTAACTCTACAATATGTCGATTGCTCGAGGCATAGAAAGCTGGCAACTGGACTCTATCTCCTTTGAACCCAAGCTCGACTACGGCAACTATTCGTTGTGGTCTGCCAAGACCGAGCTCATACTGCAATCGCGCGGGCTCTGGGGCCTGGTCGACGGTACGGAGGTCGCACCAGAAGCTGGTGCAGAGGAAGCCGAGCCAGGGCGCTGGAAGATGCGCGATGCCGGCGCGCGGTTGCAGCTCATGACCAATATTCCAGACAAATTGTTGTGGGTGATCAGACGGGCACCTACGGTGAGAGAGGCATGGGCCGCGCTGCTAGTGCACTTCCAGCCCCAGTCCACGTTCAAGAAGTCGCTCGCCTTGCGCAGGTTCAATTCCACGAGGATCTCCGAGGACGGGGACGTCCGTGCCCACGTACTGCGCATGGTCAATTTGTGGCAGGACGTCTTGGACACTGGCGCGTCCGCGCTCGAGGATGACGATTTTTTCGCTTACACTCTCCTCGACTCCCTTCCGCCATCGTGGTCCGTATTCGTTACGGCGTGGAAATCAGTGGCAGAAGACTCTGGAGCATCTGGCTCCGCTATCGTTGGGCACATTCTCGACCAAGATGCGTGGAACCGTGGTCGTGCTGAAGCCCATAAGAGGCGATCCGCTGGGCAGCGTAAGCCACGATCCAGCAAAATCGTTGAAGATTAGATCGCTTTATATGAATATTACCGTTCTTCTTTATCTACTCGATTATCTTAGTTGAAAACCACCGATTCTCCCTTAGTCTCGTTATGTTATTCTTACTTAACCTTCGATCCAGTTGCGGTTTTTTTTGGTTTACTATACTGTCGGTTTTTCATCAATACATTCTGTGTCTTTATAGTGCAATTTCCTGGATCGTGATTGTAACAGACGAAACTCGTCGCTTTTCATGGCTGTGGCACCGCGCCGGCGTCGTCTCCCTCCTGCTCACCCATCACCGCAAGCAGGTCTGTACGGCCGAACATCCGCGCGCTCGCAATCGCATTAGGCTCGCCCGCTCGCGGATCCGCCCCCACCTCCATAAGCACACGCACGACCTCATCCTCGCGCTTAAACACTGCTCCCGCAATCGGCGCCTGCCCACGGTCGTTCAGCCTGTTCGGGTCTGCCCCACGCTCCACCAAGCCGCGTACGAGAGCCGCGTGGCCAGCGTACGCCGCGAGCATCAGCAACGTATTCCCTTGCCGTCAGAGCACGTTAGGTCAGGCGCTTAAAGGAAGAAGCCTGTGCGATTACCCTTTTGATTCGCCAGATTGGGCGGGAGGCCCGCGTCCACTGCGGCGAGGAGCAGCTCGGCATTTCCCTCACGCGCGGCATCGAACATGCGGTGAGCGAAATCGACCGTCTCTTGAGGCAGTTCTGATGCCGTGCGTGTTTCGTTGCTGGTCATGGTCGTCCTTCGATCGATGTCGTTCGGTTCGCGGGTAGCCGGCGTCCTGTCCGGGGCGCCCCGCCGTCGGAGATATACCGGAGATACTTCTGCTTGTGCATCATTGCAAATGCGGCCTCGGCGTCGAACTTACCTTCCGAAGCCCCTAACTTAATACCGACTGATCGGTAACTTCTGACTAGGGGCGCGTCGTCGTCGGGCCTGCCCATCTATTTGTTGAAATGAAAGGCCCGGGCATCCGGGCCTCGCGCGAGTTGCCTCGGCTCGGCATCGCCGGGTTGGGTAGAGATGAGACGTGAGAGGGGTCTCGCATGCCGATCTAACTGTCTTGAGATGCTTACGAGTTTGATCGTTTCTAACGCAGTGCGGGTGTCCGCACATTTAATATCCGATGTACAGTCGAACGCACAATAAGTTAGGGCCATTTCTTATTGATGGGCTCCTTGATGCCTCGAAAATAGCTCTAACTCATTATGCATTAGACAATTTCGGCTGTATTTAAGAACGCTTTATGCGCTCCTGGCACCCCAGTCGTTTAACTTGGTGTGCCAGCACGCCGCGTTTTATCACTATCGTCACTGTCCAGAATGTCCGACATCTCTAGCCTGAGGCAGTCATTCAACGGCGACATTGTAACCCCCGGGGACGCGAACTACAAAGAAGCGATAGCCCGATGGGCAGCCAATACAGAGAGGCCTGCTCGAATCGTGGCTTTCGTAAAAGACACGACAGATGTTTCTCTTGCCCTGAAGTACGCGCGCGAGAATAATCTGCAAGTCGCGATTCGGTGCGGGGGGCATAGCGCCTCTGGTGCTTCCTCCGCCAAAGATGGGCTCGTTGTCGATCTCTCCCGCTATTTCAACTATGCGGTCGTCGATCCTGAAAGGCGCACCGTGCGCGTTGGAGGGGGGACGCTCTGGGAGACTGTTGAGAAGGAGTCCATCAAGCACGAGTTGGCTACCGTAGGCGGGACTGTCAATCATGTACGCAACATCCTTCCATTTTTCGGTCTACTCCACCCTGGGCCCACTGACTTCCCCGGTGTCTAGACAGGAGTTTCAGGGTACTTTTTATTTGCAGTTCCTGACACTATCTATCTTAATCTGATGTCACGCAAAGGCTTCTTCTCGGAGGGGGTTATGGCTTCCTCACAGGCCAACACGGCCTCGTCGTCGACAATCTCCTCCAGGTATACTATCTTTCTGCAACTCCGCATGCCCACCTTCTGAGAGGGTGACACAGGCGACTATCGTCACGGCGAATGGAACGACGCTGACTCTCAGCGATACCGACAACCCCGATCTGTTCTGGGGCATACGTGGCGGCGGTTCCAACTTTGGCATCTGCACCGAGTTTGTTCTTCGATTGCATCCGCAGCGTCCCACCGTCTTTGCTGGGATGGTCGTTTATTCAACAGAAGTTCTGAGAGAGCTTATGGCGGTCATGGCCCGATGGTGGAAATGTGCTAAAAATCACGAAGGGATAATCAAGATTTTGTCCAGAGACCCATTATCTGGGAAGGTCGGTGATAACACCTTTGATACTGTGCAGTCCGTCATGACAACCGTCTGTAGGAGTGCATCGCATTGATTCTGTTCTACAATGGGTCCGAGAAGGATGGACGTGAAAATTTCAGGGAATTCTTTGATTTGAGTAAGTTGATACCGATCGAGTTGCGCTCGCACCAGATTGACTTGCGCCTTGGTGACTAGAACCCGTGTTTGATGATGCCAAAGAGATTCCCTTTGAAAAACTCAACACCTTGGCGGTTTGTCTCTAGTCTCTGTTTGAGCGCACGCACTGACGCTGCCGGCGCAGAACAATGCCTTTCCTCACGGAAGCAATTATTACATGAAGAGCGTTTTACAGTCTAACCCCAGATTCGATGTCGTCAACGCCGTACTTGAGAAGCTGATCAAACTGAATGCGGCGCCTGGAAACGAGATTGACCACGCATACATGTTCGAGTATATACCACACCACACAGTGCTCTCCCGGCGCGACGACGCCACCGCGCATCTCCGCTCCCATCGCGGCTTGACAGGCTGCGCAATCAAATGGTTCAACAACACGCCGAGAGTAGCGCAAGCTGCGAAGCGTGCCGCGTTCGAACTCACAGACATCGTCGCCAAGGCCGAAGCCCAGGCGTCTGGTACGGATATCAACTCCGGATACGGGAATCTCAGTGAGCGTCCCCATACGACGACAGGGTAGAATCTGAACGAATCGTTTTCCCATAGATTCTGAGACCCAGGCAGAGAGCATAGCCCCTGATTCCGCGGGGCCCGCTCGCTCACTCGACGATTCGAACTCGCGTGCGCTGTTCGGTCCCAATTACGCTCGTCTGCAGCGCCTGAAAGCGCAGTACGATCCCGAGAATGTGTTCTTTAGGTGGTTCGCGATCACCCCGAACCCAAAAGCTGGACTCTAAGCCGTCTGTCAGTACGCTCTTATTTCATTGTTCATTTTTGGTTTTTGGTGTCCTTTCTGTCCCGCGTGTCGGCCGCTGCCTGTAAAGGCCCAGAGACCGGAAGTAGGATCAAGTTCTTTCTATTAAGACAAGATAACATATATAGCGCTCCAGAGAGAAATGAAATACACCAGAAGAGAGAAAGAGCTTGAGAAAGAGAGCACCAAAGTACAAAGTCCATCGACTCCTAAATACACAGTGTGGTGCCAGTCCAGTGAGATCAAGACGTAATGGAGGGCTGGGGAAACATGCGATGTGGGTAAGATGGAAACCCGAGATAGCTTCAAGCAAGCTGGGCCCGAGATGAGATTGGGAGGAAATGCCCATTTCCAACCTCAGATCGGTCACGGGCCGGAACCCGTTCAACTGTCGCAGTACTGTCGCAGGCAGTTTCCGGGCCCGCTTCCGAGCCCGAGTCGTCGATTGAATCTCGTAGGTTGGTTATGATGCTCTGACAATTGATTTCTCGCTTACCCATGATATCTGCGAACCGTGGCGAAGGGGAGGCGAGGTGAACGCACCAAGCCATGTTCTAAGTCGCATCGCGGCTCCGAGTCCCGCCAGGGATAACATTACGCCTTTCCCGAAATAGTCCCGGACATCCTCGGGAGGTTACGCCTTCCTCAAGGGTCGTGGTTCGGTTCCGTACCATGACGAAGCGAAAGGGATAGGTTTTTTGTTTTCGCAGATGGCACAGTGCTAACTCTCAGCGACACCGAGAAGGTAAAATCGTTCCGGGGCGCACGCAGATGCAGCTTTGGCCTCTTCGTTCATACCGATTTCGTCCACGAGTTGCAATAGGGAAATACCATCTTTACCGAAATACTCAGTTACCCCAAAGACATCCCGATGTCACCAATTGAATTCGTATACTAGAATTCCTCTCGACGTCACTGAGAACTTGGACTAGCATACAACACCTCAGCAAAAGTAGGGTGTTTCTGATTTCATTTCACAGTGAGTTCAAAGAACGAGGGCGCGAAATTTGTAAGCCTAAGTAAGTAGGGATATGATATACAGGTACAGAGGTGACTTGGGTTACTAGAGCCCGTGTTTTACAGCTCAGACGGGATCACCCAATAAGCAACGAGCCCGCACCTTTCAATCTTCGTATTGATACAACTATGTCCTAAATAGATATCGCGCTGAAATTCCTCGTCGAGTTCTCTATCGCATTTTGAACCCGTCTGACTATCCTCACGCCACAAGAACCTCCCTCAACATGCTGACATAGCGTGCTGGGCACAAAGAACTCCACGCGGCAGTCTGATTTGGGGCACCTGCGTATTTCTGGTCATGGGCCAGGTTTTTCAGGTATTGAACGAGGCGCAGGCGCCAGACTCAAAGTGCTGCGTGAGTGCTGTAGCAGAGACAAATGACCTGTTGGAATTGCAACCGGGGCACATTACTGCTGGTGCAACCTGGAGTTCAGGTGGTGCCAGAGGTTGCTTTCGCTCTGGAAACTCCTGTCACACTCGGCGCAGTAGATGTGCACCTCATGATCGTGCCTCTGGAGTTCCGAATAGCTGTTGAATACCTGAATTTTATTTATCAGTGCCGCACAGTAGTAGAAGGGGTGAAGAAGCAACTGACTTCATAACAGTCCCCGCAAGCGTTGTGGTCATCAACTAAGTGATCCCACAACTCATCTTCATCATCGAAATCCTCCTCGCACTCGAAGCAGTAGTGGTGATCTGTGCTCTGTCTATAGTGTGAATGGAGCCCAGGCTCGGACTTGAAGACCTAGACGTTACGAGACGCCAAATAAGTCTCGAAGATATCTGGTGATAATGAGGCTGACCCGATCGTGCTCCCTGCAATACCAGTGTTTGTCGTCCATATGTTGCTCCCTTGACTCCTCGAAATTGAAGTGTCGGTCGCACTCCATGCAGTAGTGGTGATTTGGGCTCTGCATGTAGTGCTGCATCAGTGAGTCATAACTCCCAAAGTCGAGGTCGCAGTCGTCGCAAACCCAATGAGAGTTGGAATCCTCCTTATGCTGTTCGAGGGCACGATCGTGCGGGAACCACCGATCACACCGATCACAGTATGCCATGATTATGGGAGGAGGAAGAGGGGGCCTGTGTGGAATCGGACGAGAGTAAGAACGTGTCGTTTTGTTCATTTAAGTGAATAAGGTCTCGACCTACGTTTGAAACGCGCTAGGCACTGGCTCCCGCAGCCCCAGGAGTAGCACCGAGGGGAGCTCCCCCTCACCGCGCTGCAGATGACGAAAGAAGTCCCTTGCGAGACCCCCGGCGAGCTGAAGGCTCTTCACTCTGTCGAACGTCCGGAGGAGTCCGTGCCACTGTGCGTGGTCTATCTCGTCCCGCCACAATGCAGGGCTGTCCCTGTGAAATCCAAAGGTGAGGCTGTCCACTCCTCTGAGTAGTGGCTCGAGCGCGTCGCAGATCTGCGCGGCGCAGGCAGCCTGCCAGTCGAGCTGCTGGCACTTCACTTGCACACGGAACGGGTACTTGCCCGCACGTTCAGGATGCGGGCCCACGATCACGGAGACAAACTCTTTCTCGAAGTGCATCTCTGCGGAGCGGAACGCGAACTCGCCGATTGTGCGGCCGAACTGCAGTAGGTGACTGAGGTGGAACGTGAGTTGGTTGAAGAATTCAACGTCGAGCGTTGAGAGGAGTGGCGCGCTGAGCCGAGCCAGGATCCCCTCCAAATAGGCGCTGCCGCCCCGGAAGGCAAGTACTTTGAGGCTGGGAAGAGTGATCAGTGCCAGCTGTGAGGCACTCCTGAGTCTCCGCTCGACCTCGCGGTTGGGAATGGCTGCGTAAAAATGTATCTTCAAAGTTTCTAGACGGGACATGCCGGAAAGCTGTGCAACGAGGTGCGCTGGGTGGAACTCGGGGGAGGCCGGGACGTTCCAAAGTCCGAGCGTGACGAGGTTCTCGGCTTGTCTGAGTAGCGGAGATTGGACGGGAATAGCGATGTTGGATAGCGTGAGGTTGCGCAGAAGCGGTGCTCGCAACCCCTCTGGAAACACCAGGCCTGTCCGACTTTCTGTCTGCGAGTGGAGGGCCAGCCTTTCCAACATGGGCAACTCGTTGTCTATGGCTTTGAATAGGTTGCCCAAAATCGCAGTCGGTGCCGTAATGTGAATACGACGCACGCGTTCATGCTGCTGGAGCGCAAAAAGGGCGCTCTCCTCATCCGCGGTAGATGTTTTACTTGTAATTCCAGGGTAGTTGATTATAAGAGGGAGGGGCGGCGAATGTGAGAGCATGATTTCGACAGGGATGCCATGCGTGCAAACGAGATGTAGATCCAAGCGCATTGGCGATGAAAGGATAAGGTAGCGCCACTTTCGGCAAACGTGGATGGGCTTGTACCACCAGCGTTCCAGATTCCAGGTTTGATCAAGGGTTTGATCCTCGTCGGTGGTATTGTAGAGTCGGTACCAATCAAAGATATTGAGAAGCACGTCATAGTTGAGTGTACTGACAGGCGTGCATGGCATCACCATCAGCAAAACATCAACTGACCTGGATTTTAAAAAGGTACTGGATGTACTAGACCTGGTACTACTGTATAACTCTGAATCCAACTTGAAGTTGAACCAGTCGCGAGTTACGCCCTCCGTTGAAACTCCGCACAACCGGAGCCTCGGATTAGTCACGGGCCGTTCCTTGGACCATTCCGGGCTTCTGGCAGTCATTCAAATCTCTTCTCAAATCTTGACAAGACGATCCCAACGGCCAGGCCTCCCGTACCTTTCAGCATCATGTATTAGGTCCTAAATGGCTATTGCGTTGAAACCCCTCGTCAAACTCTCCATCGCATTTTGAACCTGTCTGAACACCCTCACGCCACACGACTCTCCTTCAACATGCTGACATAGCGCGCTGAGCGCGACGAACTCGACACCGCAGCCCGGATTGGGGCACTTATATATCCTCTGGTCGTGAGTCGGGCTTTGCAGGTGTTGGTCGAGGCGGCCGAGCGTCCTGAACGTAGAGTGGCACAGGAAGCACTCGTACTCCATCCCATTCTACGAAAGCTCCATCGCCCATGCCGAAGTAGTCATCGGGGGTTCGTGTCCGCCTGGAGGCCCACCGATCAGCCGTGCGGGGTTCGTGATGTAGTTGTTCCTGTCCGCCCGCACGACAAGGCGGTTGAGCTGCTCGCGCGTCATGCCCGACCGGCAGGCGCCCGATTCAAAGTGGTGCGTGAGTGCTGCAGACGAGACAAACGACCTGCTGCATTTGAGGGCCAGGGCACAATACGGTGCTTGGCCGATGCAACTTGGAGTTCAGGTGGTGCTGGAGGTTGCTTTCGCTCTGGAAACTCCTGTCACATTCGGTGCAACGGAGGTGCGACTCATGGTCGTGTTTCTGGAGTTTCGCATAGCCGTTGAATACCTGAACTTGATTTCTCAGTGCCGCACAGAGGAAGGGGTGAAGAAGCAACTGACTTCATGACAGTCCCTGCAAGCGTTGTGGTCCACAACTAAGTGATCCCACAATTTATCTTCATCACCGAAATCCTCTTCACAGCAGTAATGGTGATATGGGCTCAGTTTATAGTGGGCATTGAGGCCAAGTTCGGACTTGAAGACCTAGATGTACGAAACAACAAATAGGTCTCGACAGGGTATCTGGTGATAGTGAAGAGTACTAACCAAATCGTGCTTCCTGCAATACCAGTGCTTGTCGTCCATATGTTGCTCCTTGACTCCTCGAATTCGAAATCCAGGTCACACTCCTTGCGGTAGTGGTGATTTGGGCTCTGTCCGAAGTGTTGCCTCAGTGCGTCATTGGACTCAACGTCGAGGTCGCAGTCATAGCAGACCCAGTGAGAGTTGGAACCCTCCTTATGCTGCTTGAGGGCACGGTCGTGAGGAAATCATCGCTCACATCGGTCGCAGTATGCCGTGAGTGTGGGAGTCGGAGGAGCCTCCTGAGGTTGTGGGAGCCTGTGTGGCAGTCGGACGAAGGTGAATTTGTGTAAATCCGCATGACCAAAGCGCATGCGAGTCGCTCATATGAATAGGTCTTGACATACATTTGGAACCCCATTGACCTCCCAACATAAGTGATGGCCTGCCACATGATGGGACTCAAGTACAACTTGAAGCTCAAGGGCGCCAAACTTCGCGAGGGTTTTGTCATACCGCCAACAGTGGATGAGTAAGGGTAAGCGGCCCCAGTTTACTGGGAGCTGGTACATTCTCCGCGACTTTCCCCGCGGCGTTGAACAAGCGACCTCGGATCTCTATGACCAGCAACCGCTGGACTTCAATATATTTCTAGCTCAGCTGACCCACAGGACTCCCACTGCAGTGGGACCGGCCAATCGTGTGAAAGCCAACAAGCAAGGGTGGGGGCTAGTACGCTCAAGTCTACGGCTTGGCCACGCTGCGACTTGCACAATCAATTCCCGTGCGCTTTGACGGTGCAGATTCCTATGTAGCGCTTCACTCCATCGACCACCCGTGTCCGGTGTGATTTCCGCCATGAGCCTTTCTCTCAAATTTCTTTCAGATTCAAGGTTCAGATTTCCCTTCTATTTCGGACAAATAACACGCACTTTTAAAATTTTTCGATGCTTGGATTTACAAGTCACACAATATAATAAAATGGAATGCCACTCCGCGCGCCTTGCGGGCTTTTGGCCGGTCTGAGGCGGAGCGTGGCACGAGCGGTGCCTTAGAACATTGTCTTTGAGTGGGCGGGCACGTGCTCATTCCTTTCCTGTTTCCTGCGTGCCGCCACCTGCCCGCCCACTTTTCCAACCGGTCCAAAGAACCGGGATCCTTTCTTTCAACCCACCTCTTTTACAATGGGATCTGGATGAGGGCCGCTGTAGCCATCGACGCTCACCTGGTCGCTCCCGGGAGGCTCCCACCTACCCGTCGCGACCTCGCCTCGGCAACAGAGACACTCCTTCTCCATTGAGAAGCGCTTCGCGCTTTCGCCCGCTCTCTGTGCTGCTTCCCTTACACATCGCCCGGGAATGGGCTTCATACCCTCATAATTAATTACGACACCTGGACATATCATCTTAATCGTGTATCCAAATATACCCGGAACCAGCTTCCGTTCGGCGTCATCTGACCCCCTGTGCGCGCGCCGCGCTCTCCTCGCTCCCCTCACCCGGCGCCCGCACAGAACCCTTCCCTTGTAGAAGCAAAGCTGCGACTCACAAAGACCACAGTTTAACCTTTTCTTGCGCTTTCCGGGCCGACTATTGTGCATTTTCCGTATACATCTTGAAGTTGGCTCCTTCCAAACTCAATTTACAGTAAATTTGATTTCACTTGAGCGCATTCTGTCACAACGACAGTATTTTACTACAGCGATCAAGATAGCGATGTGATCACGCCTACAGTACCTTCAATTCATGCCTTGACGCCAGGTAGTGACTAGTACCTTTGACTACCGTAACCCATGGTATTACGCAGTGATCCTGCCA
Source organism: Lactarius akahatsu (assembly GCA_021524915.1). NCBI lineage: Eukaryota > Fungi > Basidiomycota > Agaricomycetes > Russulales > Russulaceae > Lactarius > Lactarius akahatsu. Next base: position 21,321 of record JAKELL010000271.1, read on the forward strand.
AAGATCCTGCGACTTGGAAGTGACGTGCATACCATTTAATTGATCTATCGTTCGGGTGCCAGCCTGTGGATAGTTGTTGGTGTGGACGAAATTGTCACTCCATTACATTGGTTTCGAGTTGTCTGACAATGCCAGTGCACGTTGCGAGGCTTGCGCTTCTTCGATGAGCCATCCCCCTTTTTGTGATACAAGTGCGATGGTTGGAGCGCTCACAGACCAGTCCATCAGTTTCGTCCATCAGTCTCATTTGAGACACCAGCCAGTGCAGACATCCGAAACATTTAGTCCGCCCTGCCAGTGTTTCTCCCTTCCTTATAGTCACACGGGCAGGCGGCCCTGAGTAGTACGCAGAAGCGGTCAGTACTTTCCATACGTGGTTATGGTTTCTTGATCAATGTAAAGGCTTCCTCGGATGCGTTTATGGTTAGGTCCACTTTTGAACTTATCTTACATCCATCGGCCCCATCTTAGCGAACCTGTCATAGCGTATGATGATGCCATTCAGGGTTGTAGTTGGGCGCTTGGTTGAGCGCCGTCAATAGTAGGGACCAAGTGTCGAGGACTGCTCTCACAAGGTGGACGCGAACATCAAGCGCGCACTGGCAGGTTTTCATGATGTTTTTAATTTGGTTTTTAATTCTTCAAGTTCGTACTAGAATGTGGGAATTTAACGACGGGGGCGAAATCGATGTTCAATACCCGTTCGAGTAGGAGTGCGTGAGGAGCGCGATTGTTTTGTAAGGTCCTCATATGCTCTGCGTGCGCAACACCGCCAAACGGCCACGCTCGGCACATTCATGACGACTCGGCCACATCGGCCACGATACCCGGTTCCCGACTGCTGTGTTTGCGTCCGTCCATTGTATTCCGTTTGTGTCTGCGTCCACTGTATTCTCCCTGTATATTTATTGTTTCACTCTGTGTCCTGTGGCCTGTCTCTCATGTATATAACCTTGGCTCCCGTGTCTCAGAAGGAACCACCTAATTAATCTGTCTTCCCATCTCATCTCGCCTGCTATTCCGAAGAAGTCCCTTCGCCTGATACCTGGAGAACGACGATCTGTACATCGCACCCGCGCCGATTCCAGCTCTCCGTTCCCGCGCTCTATCTCCGAACCGGCCTCGTGTTCATCTTAATTCCTTTCTTGTCTACGTCTTCCCCTTGGGTCGACACACTCTCATACTCGCACTCAACCCCACAGTTCGAAGTTAATATGAGTCACTCTAGCCTGGGTGGTGAGTACCAGCCTGAGTGAGTGGCCGGATCTGGGCACTGTACGGTATGCAGAATATTTTTAAGGGCCTGTCCGGGACTCGGACCCCGGTTTAGCTACTGCATGCTCCTTTACTATATATTTTGTAAATTTACAACTTTTACGACAAGTAGACTTTTTCCTTCGCGTTTCAGACTCTAGAGAGTACAGTGTAGTTCACTTGGTAGTTCGTGTCTGCCGACCGTGATGCACTCATCTGCGGTCTTAACGGTTCAGACACGACGTGTTCCCGTCCACAACGTCATTCTTTCAACCACCCGACCAGGTTGAGCTCTATGCAGTTCACCATTTCGGTTCATGAGCTCACCGCACTTGCACGCAACTTTAGAGATTCGACCCAAACGTTCCTACAACTGTAGTGGATACACCTACAACATCTCACAGCGTGCGGAGACCTGCAAGGCGGTGTCCGACACATCACCTATGTAGCTTTGATAACAGTCACGCAATGCGACACTTTGTCATCGCATGTGACGATTAAAATCTTATCAAAATGTTGTGTTTCTTTTGGGGCTGAGAGGCGTTCGGAGACTGAGAGCAGACATTTTTGTTGCTCCATGGAACCTCATTACCCGGGGTATTGCGTTATCACTTTGCGCCCTGGGGCCGGATTCTTTTTGCCGGACAGGCCCTAAGTTATAGAATCTTCAACTTTTCTTCTTTGAATCGTTTTCAAGTTTATCGCGGGATGCGTGCCATGGGTACTACTACAGAATCTACAGACTAGTCATAGCCGGGACTATATTTGAGAAGCGTGTACTAAGTACTGTAGTAATATTACAAGTAAAAAGGCTGTCAAGCTCGTGTCCATCAACCTGAGGCTTCCTAATCGGTCGTGTCTACTCATCAACAACAATAGCAATAATACGGACTCGAAGTAGTTGCCACCTGGCCTCAGACACCTAGAGTTTCGTGATAGGTCGCGTGTCGTCCTCAGTCAGGTTCGGGTAGCACGTAAGCGTCTGGACAGGTTTTGGGCCTGGAAAGTGCACGTGTTTCCTGTAGAAAGGTCAGGAAGCGGGGCGTTCTTCTTGTGGGATTAGGAGTTTGTCGTAGGGGATGATGCGGCCGAACCTTCAACTTTGCCGTGCCAGTGATCTCGCCCTAGCCCAATCCATGTTTATTAGGGATACCTGCCAGAAGCGCCGGCCTATTCCATACTAGCTTGAGACGATGGGGGATAGCGTGATGTACATGCTTGGACACCGCTGTGAATGTGAAACAGGCTGTCACAGGCTGTCGTATGGTACTGTACTATTACAGTACTTATGCTGCAATGCTGTGATGGCATGATGCAGGGACGACCTCGGGAAATGCCGGCACATTCTGTCGTAAGCTCCGTGTCTGTGCTCGTCGCTCACTGACACTCGTCGCCCGAGTTATATGTCGCCCATGCATCTTTGATAGTCGTGGGACCGTGGCACTGGCGGTGATCTACATTTGCTTCCATGGATGTTTCTCGCGTCCGCATCTACCGCTGGATGCTTGGTTGGCCCGGATGGGTCCCGAATTCGCTCCAGGGCCGACGAACTGGGGCCTGCAGTACTTGGGTGTAGTATAAGTAACGTCGTTGGGTTCTCTCCGTCTCCCAGCGTCTTGTTGGCCTACCATTACCCGAAAATGGATGATGTCTTTCCCGACCCCTCTCTTCGTTACCCGTCGGCGATTACTGCACTCATCCCCCTATGCCTGACCTACTACGCACTGGGTGTGCTTGCCATCCTCCCAAACACCTTTCTCTTTAAGCTTTTGCTACAGCCCGTCTTTTTATGGCAAGCCTGGTGGTGTGCCACGAACGTAGACTTCTCGGCGTGGTTCGCACAATCTCTCGGACTCCAGAATTCCGATAGTGTCAGACTTTGGAATTTCCCGTTCGTGGTGCGATTGCTCTTCGCCATCGCATTCTTGTGAACACATTTACTGAAATATAGGCGTAGATGGGAATGCTTTGCATGTCACTGAGGTCGTTCGAGTGGACATTCATTATCAAGGAGCCAATCAGGAAGTACGATCTCATAATGGATCAAGATGCCCCTAAAGTATCGAAGAAGCCTTTGTCCATTTCAAGCGTCCTCCTTGACGGAGTCGATCTTTTTTTCAATCTACGAGGAATTGGATGGTCGTGGTCATCACAGCCAATCCCCCAATGGACGACTGCGCCCCCTTCCCTCCCCTCCCTTTTCGCCTCGTTTCTTTTCAGAGTCACCATGTTTGACGCCTCACGGTATCTCATACAGCTTGTTTGCCCCGCTGTCAGCAGCAAACCCGGCGGTGGATCTATCTTCGACCCGAACCTCAGCCTTCTCCCCCGCATCGCGTCGGCGGCTTTCGCCAGTATCTGTGGCGGTGTATGGACGTACTTACTGGCCGACTACCCTGTATTATATGTCGGCATTGATCGGGCGAGTCGTCTGCCGCCAACCCGCTTCACACTGGCCGCCCCTTTCGCACCGCCCGTGGCTCTCGACCTCTCTCCACGAGTTCTGGAGCTCTCGCTGGCACCAGCTATTCCGTCACCTCTTCATCACCTTTGGCGCACGTCCCGGCGGCGCGCTCTTAGGACGTTCCGGCTCGCTTGTTGGGGCATTCGCTGTATCTGCAGTTATGCACTACGTTGGCGTGTGGGGGCTCGGGAGCGGGACCGAGTTCGGTACCGCCGGGTTGTTCTTCCTCCTAATGGGCGTTGGTGTCGCCATGGAGGTCACATTCAAACAGGTGACGGAAAAACGCGTAGGGGGATTTTTTGGCTGGTTATGGACGATGTTGTGGGTCCTCGTGTGCGGGATACCTATGATTGACGCGTGGGCTCGGCATGGCATGCTGGCGAGCGAATTTTTCCCGCCTCAACTTCGCCCAGCGAAGGCGCCCGTTGATGCCGTCATTAGTCTATTAAACGTTACGATGAATCGATAAAATCTGGGCTTCGAGAAACCGGATGAATGTATGATATGTTCCTTCCCTTGTCGCTGCGCCGTGTGAGTGACTATGATTACGCCCCAGTGGGTCCGGTACAGCGCAGCGTATCTTCCTATAGGCTGCCGCGGTTGGGGACGTGTCTCGCTGGGGTAAGTTACTATTGCCGCAAATTCAAGTTAACACCGGTGTAGCTTGAACTTGACTTGGAAATTATGGAACTTGCGGTGCGACTTGCGTTGACAAGTCATCGGCAGAAACTTTCCCACACGCTTAAAATCTGATAACTAAAAATTCAAATGACGATGATTGTCATGTTTACCGTGAGGAGTTTTACCGAGAGAAGGCAAAATTTGCATCGTTTCCATTGGCTGCGGAAACAGTGGCCCAGAAGCCCCGAACTTGCCCGGCGTCCAGCTTGGCGGTGCAAGTTGAAACCTAGTTACCAACTTGAATTGGCCTGCATTGGCTTGCGGCAACACTACACTGGAGTCACTAAGGCCGCCCGCGAGTGCTGCAGTCAGGAACACAAACCATGGGTAGTCTATCTCGACGCACGGCGCAAACTCGGGCGCGAACCCGGACCGACGTATATTTTTTACTCTGTTATACAATGAATCCAAAGAACACGAGGAAAAAATTAAGATTCGGTGGTCTAGGTTACTAAAGAGTGTTAAAGAGCGCAATCGTGATCATTCAAAGCCAAACAGCCAGTCAGTCCACACATTTTTTCCATCTTTCCATTGCCATGCGCCGATCAGACCTCTAGAACTCAAAAGGCTATCGTGTTGAAGCCTCTCGTCAAACTGTCCATCGCATTGCGCACCTGACTGGACCTCCGTACGCCACAAGTCCCTCTCTCGACATGCTGGCACAGCGCGCTGAGTGTGACGAACTCGATGCGGCAGTCCAGCTTTGGACACCTGTATATCTTCTGGTCGTGAGCCGGGCTTTTCAGGTGTCGATTGAGGCTGTCGAGCGTATTGAACATAGAGTGGCACAGGAAGCACTCGTACGCCCTCCCATTCCACGAGCGCTCCGTGGCCCACGACGAAGTGCTCATTGGAGCCTCGTACCCTCCCAGCGGTCCACAAATTAGCCGCGCAGGGTTCGTAATATATTTATTTCGATCCGCCCGCACGACGAGGCGGTCGAGCTCCGAGCGCGTCATCCCGGACGGGAAGGTGCCCGACTCAAAGTGGAGCGTGAGTGCTGCGGGAGAGATAAACAACCTATTGCAGCCGCGACCAGGGCACGCAACAGTGCTCGGCCGGTGTTGCTTGGAGTTCAGGTGCTGCTGGAGGTTGTTCTGATTCTGGAAACCCCGGCCGCACTCGGTGCAATAGTTGTGCACGTCGTGGTCATGTCTCTCGAGTTCCGAATAGTTGTCGAATAGCTGAACTTGATTTCTCAGTTTCGCGCAGTGAAAGCGGTGAAGACGCAACTGACCTCACGGCATGGAACGCAAAAGTAGTGATCCGAGCTCTGTCTGTAGTATTCCTGGAGGCCATTTTCAGACTTGAAGGCCTGCACGTTACAAGACGCCGAATCAATCAGCCTTAGCAGACATCTGGTGGTAGTGAGTACTAACCCGATCGTGCACACCAATGTTGGTAATCCATATGTTGCTCCCTTGACACCTTGGAGTTGAAATGCTTATCGCACTCCCTGCAGTAGTGGTGATTTGGGCTCTGTATGTGGTGCTCCCTTCGTGCGTCGTAGCTCTCAAAGTCAAGGCCGCAGTCGTAGCAGGCCCAGTGGGAACTAGAAGCGTCCTTATGCTGCTCAAGCGCACGATGGTGTGGAAAGGATCGCATACACCGGTCGCAGTATGCCATGGTGGTCGTCAGGAGAAAAGGGGTGTGGTAGTTGACCTGTGGTTAGAATTCAAATTTATAAATCCGCGTGACTCGATCGCGTGAAGGCATTCTTGCAGTACAGTATTGTTCAAGGCGAATTGGTAAGCGATTGGTAAGCAACAGCACTGGCGGGTACTGGTTCGTAAATTTTGAAGCGGACAACAACAGCATCGGTATTAGCATTACTTAAAGCGGGATCTTATTTGCTTGTCAAGGATGTAGGTCCTGAATGTCACGACCGCCGTCTGTTAAGGTTCTTTTGCATAGAAGCCGGGGAGAGGAAACGCTCAGGCGGTAAGCCAACTTGAACATATCCGAAGCGCTTTATCCGTGGGGTTTCCAGCAGCAAGACGAGGAACATAATCATACTAACTCGGCACGTCCACCTAGATCGAGCTTCGGTTATGCCTAGCGAGGGATTCATCGCTTTGTGTAGTCCCAAATCGGCTGCTTTCGGTAGCGACGCCGCGAAGCACGCACGCATCAACGCTTGTCAGACCCTCCTCACAAACACGTTTCTTGTCGCACGCAAACCGCTTCTTTGGTGACTTCGGGGCTACTTTTCGGGCAGAGGCAGAGCCGCATCATTAGACGCCAGTGGTGCGATGGCCTCTGTCTACCTAGTTTCCCTGAAGCGAGAGTCTTATCGTACGGCTTTTCTTTGACCGCCGCAAAGCTGAACGTGACTCTCGACTGTGTCTCGATAGGAGTTACTGAGTGGTACCTTCTGTCCACGCTTGCACAGTCAGACTTAGAACCCTCTGAAAGCCGGGCCCGGACACTCTCATCTGGAATCGCGCAACCTCCACCCCCTTGCGCCGTGTTCCTATGCGCGGCTTACATAGATCAGTTAATTATTCATAGCCCAGAGTGCAAACGACACATCCCGCATGAAAAGAGCGAACCATGGCCCTCGACCTCAACAGGCAAGCAGAACGTCAAGCCGGTAGTAAAATTATGGTATATTCCTGCACGTGTTGTGAAGGAGGGATGGCCGACCAGGCGAGCCATCCACTGCAGAGCGTGTTAGTGGTACGCGAACCCGTGACTTGTACTCTCTACTGTACTGTATCTAGATTTTCGGCGCCGGCGTGGGAGCGGCGAACTTCAAATTCTCGGCGAGGACGCCGAATCCGGGGTCTATCCACGGTCACTTGGCGCGAGCGCGAACGCGTCCTTTTTCTGGAGTCTTGTGGTTGGCGCAACCGATATACGCCAGTCAGTATACATCGTTGTGAATGCATCGAGCTGGTGTGGAGTGGTCGTAGTGGCGGTGGCCGAGTGCGGTGACGAGTACGACCCGTATTTATGGACTGATGATGCCGTCCGCATCGGTAATGTGTGAATTACATTTTCCCCTACATCTTTACAATGAGTTTGAGCAGTTTAGTTTGTTGCATTTGGAGGGCATGGTAAGACCTTACTGCCCCAGAGGGTCCTTCGGAATCCATTGTGAACATTTCGAAGCACGCGGCCACTGGCAGAACCCCATGTAAGACTTCACTAAATACATCCAATTAAGATCGATCCGCCTTCTGAAGCCCCTTTCAACCTAGTTCTACCCCACCCCCGAAATGGGAGTAGCGAATTCCGGAGGGTGTCGTGCGCATGGGAGAAGCCTGAGAGACAGGGACCCTCAGGTCAAAGCGCACTCAGCCACGCAGCGATGAGGATACAAATTTCGTTGCGACTTGAAGGGGTCGTGAGCTATCTCACGTTATCCCACGCCATCCAGGTATCCGAAAGGATGTTGAAATGAATATTCGTTGTTGTGTTTGTGAGCGCCTCGATGAACACACTCGTCTGTTTCCCTGGCATGGTTTGTGCCGCGAATGTGGTTTGCGGGTAGAACACTTTCATGTTGTTGTTTTAGACTTTTTAGTGGTTCCGATAATTTTGGTCTGATTCCATTGTTCTGGATTGCCTGATATCCGTTCATTAAAAAGTATGTGTTGCAGTTCGAAAAAGTCTGGCGTCCCAAGACCCGTCACCTATGGAACCCCAAAGTCAGCCTAACGTCGAAAGTAAAGACTCATAGTCTCGCAGGACGAACAGGATCCCATCCAGCGGTCGCTGAGAACCCATCAGTATTGCAGCCCGGGTTAGAGCCAGATGTGATGTCATTGAGGCCCCTAAGGCCACCGTCACGGCCATACAACCAGGGGTTGAGGAAGCCAAGAGGATTCTTGCCTTCCGAAATCAAGAAGTCATTGAGCAGCGAGATTATGCCTGCCGCGGTCTGCATACGGGCGGTCAGCTGGACGTTTGGGGACAGGCGATGCAGAGTGGGGCGGGGGCGAGGCCCGGGGTCGTAAGACGCACTGGTGTCGAGCAGCTTGTGCCGCTCACGGGAAAGACATTGGTGTTGACGACGATCATGTACCTAACCGCTTGTGCTGAGATGTCGGGAATTCCGCGACCGCCAGGGCTGCACAGATCAAAGTAAGAATAGGTCGGGTCAGATCGGGCAATAAACGCACGTGTACATGCCGCCATACTTGTTGCCAAGACGCTGGAGGAAGGTGTCCACAACGTCGTCCTGGTAGTCAGGGCGCTGAAAGTAGTTCGAAAATCCGCCCCCAGAGAGGCTCGCCGCTACCTCGGGGAGTTGGCTCGTTGTGCCGCCGACGCTAGTAACCCAGGGACCTGTGAGGCCGTAGCAACGTAGTCAGTAATTTGTGCCCGCGTTTGCGTACAGCTCGAAAACAAAGATAAACGCCGCACATACAGGATGCAGGGAACGTAGGGATGAATTGGACTCTCCCGGAGCCGTCATTGATCTTGCAGTCCCCTCTGCCGACACCGTAGTCGCCACTCCCGTAGAGAACACTGATGCCACGTGCACCGAGGTGTGCAAATAGGATGCACACAGCCGTTGCATATTCCAGAGGGAGCCTCGTCTCGTCGATGCCATTAGAAGTGCTTATTGTCTGCGGGATGTTCTCCTTGTCCAGCATGTAGTTAAGCCACGTAAGTAACAGGTCGTCCGAGGCTGGCTCGTTGCTGGGGGGCGTCCAATGCAGCGTGCCGCCGGTGCTGTAGTAGACGTGCGGAGTCGGGTATGCTATGGACTGTGTATATTGCATATCGAGGTTCGCCTCGACACCAGGGTGGCTTGGGTCATACCCGCCGCCGTTGACCTTCTCGACGGTGAAGGCCGGGTCTTTCGCGTCGTCGCGAAATACGCTCATGAACCACCCCAGATCTTGCGGGCTCGGATACTCATCGTTGTATCCCGCAATCCCGAGCACGTTCCTGTCCGTCGCAGCGGGAACATAGGCGAACGTCTTGTACAACCACCGCAGGACTTCTGGCGTAATGACCTCGGGCTCATTGCGGTTCGACATCGCCGTCACGGGCTCTCTCGATCCCACATCCGCTGGCGCCGCTCTTGCTCTGACGGACGGTGTCCGCGGGGGAGTGCGCATAGGGCCGAAGCAGGTCGTCGGAGCGACAGTTTGCACGTGTGTGTGCAGTACTACGGGGAGCGAATACCCGACCGTGCGAAGAATCGTGCTGTCATTTGTCCCGACGGGTCGATAGAGCTGGTACGATGCACCGAGCATTTCGTTAGCTTGTGAAACGGGCACGCCGACGAGAGTCAGCCAGCCGCCGCCGTGTGACGCTGAGATGGAGGAGGATGGCACTCCATGGTGTGTAAACCAGGAGTGGATAAGCTCGAGCGTGTCTTGGTGCGGCGTGACGAGCCTAGTGACCTCCTCCTTGGATAAGTGGGTGCCGTATCTGCAAGGACCAGCGACAGACATGAGTACACCGTGCGTAGAGGAGTGTTGGAGAATGCTTACTTTGGATGACTTGGCGTGCTGACCTCGTATAATGCGTCAATCAAGGCATTCTCATCACGGGGCTTGAGTGCAACATGGAGGTTAATCACAGTGCCAGCGGGAGGGGAACCAAGGCTCTCCCAGTCGGCTGGGACGGCATTCCAGGCGTGCTTCACAGCCACGTCATTCCAAGGTGGTGCTAGAGGCGTCACGAGGACGGCGAGGGGCACGGTGGCGAGGACAGAGAGCAGATTGAGTTGAAGGTAGCGCATAATTACAGGGGGGTCACAGGCGGTTACGAAGGTCAGAGGTCGAAAAAGCTCAAGCACTGACCGCTGAGATTGCGGCTGGGGAAGAGAGCTCTTATTGTGCATTTTGGGGTCAGAATCGGGGTAAGCGCAGAGTCGCGGGTGTCTCGATGGTACCAACAATACATGAACCGCGTCTCTTGATTGGAGCCAGGAGGGACTGACACGTCATGATGGCCGAGCAAGGGTGAAACGAAAGTCCAGTCAAGTTGATTTCCACACGAGATACCCGGCCTCTTCTCGGAAAAATACTCATGCCAGTGCTCCTAACCGTCTTTCTTCGTGATAACTTGGACGTGGGCTGCTTTCATAGCCTCCAAATGTTGTAGTCAGGTTGTCATCCACGGAGAACAACTTAATTTGGGCCGCAATGCTTAGGCTAGACTCAGAGCCTACCCCGCTGACTGGAGTACATAACAAGAAGACTCTCGAGGTCGTAACGACATGTCCGAGATAGCTCCAGATGTGTTGGGCCTTAGTTACTAGGCGGCCCGGGAGAGAAAGGATATGAGCACGTGCCGCCACATCTACCTGTTCTTTGAATGAATCTTAATCCACGCCCTGGCTTCTCCTGTGCCCCAATACCCGTTGTAGCTGGCCCAGGATTTCAGAGCCTAACACAGTCTTCTTAGCCCGACCTCTTACAAGGTATAGACGCTCAGAATAGTAAAGTAGTTAGGGATAAATAAGATTGAGCGCGTGCACGAGCTGTGTCTGTACAAACAGACATGCCTTCTAGGCTGAGTAAGTACGGGTCGCGGTAAGTAACCTACTATACTAGCGTGCGCAGAGACTGAGGTGCTACGATACGGAAATACGAGGCTTTTATACTAAAGTTATAAAACTTCTCCACTTCCACGGAACAACGCGATAGCGGGGATCGAGGTGATAAGTAGCAAATATCAAGGCATCGCGCGAGTTTACACGATGTCCGCTCAGTACCAAATTGCGCTGCCTCTGCTCGCTAGGGCAAAGGGCAATTTGTGCGGAGGGGAGCTCGGGCTGTCAGACTCAACCTGGTGCATCCGTCTGCTACCTGTCTCCGAGGATAGGGGTCAGTCAGTACAGCAAGCCCAGAGGCGAGGAACGCCAGGCCGTCAGTAGTGGTTTCGAACCTGCGAAAGCCTTCCGAGTTCACTTAGGGAGCCTACCAGTCTTATGACCTACCAGGGGAGTTGGCCAGTAGCATGGCGTTAACACGGGATGGCACGACCCCTGGTAGACTGGTTGCAAGTAGAACGTAAGTGGGGAGTGAGGCTCCCTGCTCCAGTGTAAGTAGCCAGCCAGCACGCATTGGCACTGCGCTCCCAGGCACACAAACACAAACACCCCCGGGTAGCCAAATCGGGACATCCCCTTCCGAAAGCCCAGTTGCACTTTCCAGCGCTTTGTGACCCCCATCAGCTGGGACCCCTCCGCCATCCGAAGATCCGATAGTCACCTTGCTTGTCAAGGTTTTCTACTGCAAAGCCAACCCATTATTCGTAAACATATGCGACGCCATTGCCATGACTCGTAAACATGTACAAAGCAAGCAGAGACACCGTTTGCGAAATGCCTCACTTTCCCTGATCTTGCATTTTTGTACACCGTCTTCTGTACTTTTCTGATGCAACTAGAACGAATGCAACAGCAACATCTGTATGTGCCCTGTGCGCTGGGCCACCGTAGTGGTGTGCAGGGCTGGGCTCAAAGCCCACGTAGCCTGGCGCTCAAAGCCCGAGCCCAACCCTCGCTATCATCTTCCATCGTCTTTAATCCAAGTCGCCTGTCAAATGCATCGGCCGCACCACACTTTCACGCTCCGCCATTGCCTCCTTCGCCGCCATTATCACTTTTGACACTCAACATGAAGACGAGGGCGAGCTTCAGCCCAGTAATCAAGATATGTATATTTTTTTGGGTTTCATTTTGTTTCTTACTGAGTCCACGTCTCTCGCTGCTAGCTGGCCTCGGACGACCTCTATCTCCCGAGCCCCAGCACTTGCACGTGCCCCCCATGCCGCACCCCTCAAGTCTTCACTGTCACTGCCTCGCCTGCACGCAAACCCGTCGCCGCTACCTCTATCTACCCTTCGCTATACGGCAGTCCACCGTCTCCGCAACCCCGTCACGGCGCGCAGGACCCGTCACAAGGTCATCACAACACGGCGTGCAAGTCCCACTTCAAACCCCCACAACGCCACGATGGCCTGCAACTCAACACGGCGCGCAAATCCCGCCACGACACAAGCCGCAAACGACGACGAAGGAGGCCACTGGCGACGGCAGCAATACGGTGACGACAACAACGCGGCGATGACTGCGACCGTGACGGAACGACATGCGTAACCGCAACGGAGCGATGTCCGCGACAACGACAACGCAAGCCGATGAACAACACAACGGTGTTACGACAACTACGCGCTAACAACCACAACAACGGAAAGCGATGGAACGTCGTTCCTTTGACTTAGTACAGCAGACGCTTATGTTGAAAAAAGAATATATTTTGTTGCCCCATTTCTCATCCTTCCTTTTTTCACCTTTGGCTGTCGTCTGCACCATAATGGCGCATTCCCGCGACCAACCCCGGGGTTTGAACCCCATCTACCACGGCCAGGCAGCAAAGTTATACGGAATATACGAAAGTTTAAAATTTTGAAATTACAGTAAATAAAATAAAGAATACCAATTACTGTAAAATTTAATATCCAGTTGTCTTGATCAAAGTTCATGTGAACAAAAAAAGTTATAGTGGACGCGTGGCTCAACTTCGGGGTTTTCAGTGGCCCTGCCAGGGGAGAAATACCATGTTGGCGTTACAGTTGGTCGTACCAATCCTACTACCCGAGCCACGCGTCCAAACATCGAAGTCCAGCAGAAGATGGCGGCACTTCATCAAAGAAAGGCCATATGGGGCTTTTATTCTCCATCAGAAAACAGAATTATGAATCTTCTCAAGTCCAAGCTGACAGCGATTTGGCCGCCCCTTTGAATAGTCTACAGTGGATGCGCGAGTGAAAGTTTCGTAAGGAATTTCATCCCCTCAACACGGTATGTGTCTAGCGTTATAGTTCTGTTGGTAACCTGACTATCGACGAGCGTCATTTGTTGAGGGGACGAGGTGGTATACCGCGGCCATTGAGGGTACAATCCGCCATGGGTGGGATCCAGGTCCGCGGCAAATTGGATTAGGTAGTCCGTCAGGTCTCCCCCGCCGTAAATGATCGTAAGATCAGACGAAAGAACCGAGCCGAGTACAGGCAGTGATTTCATGCGCTTGCTTACTGAGTGAGAATCGACATGTGGGCGGAGGACGGGGACACCCACGCGCAAGGGGGAAAATGCAACGTACAAAACGACCAAGTGTTCTGCTGTCCCGATATATTGTTCAGGAGAAAGCGCCGTGGTACTTGGAATGTAAAATCGCCCAAGATAGAAGCAACTCGTTTAAATCTGGGGCAAACACTTTTTGGGTACCCATGTCGTATGGCGAACCCTGGGTGACGTCCTGTGGATACAGCGTAAGAAGCTGGTCCAGCTCGGCATCCATTACACCAGGTAGGATGAATTCTGATATGTAAATGCGTAGTTCCGCCTCGGTCCTGCAAGCACTCCATGGTCAGTGAAACGACTGACGTGCCAAAAATCGAGCATTTACGTGACGTTTGTCTGAGAAAGGAAAGTGTCCCTTCGTCATCGCAGTCCCCCGTTACGAATGGGATTCTTGCAACTTTCCCTTGTTGGACGACCTTCTGCGGAACATCCGCAAGAAACTTGCCATCTACACGGGGCTGCCAGGCGAGCACAAGGGACTGTGAAAATGGATCGTCGGCTACTACGAAAATTTGACGAGAGTGGGAAAGTAGACCACGTACCTGATATGCGAAGAGCGACGGAGTGGTATCCATAGCTGCCTTCAACTTCTGGTAGGGTGCTGCCGGCAGACACGCTAATGTGTCGGAAGAGCCCGAGCAACCAGCGCTGTCGACGAGATCATCGTAATATCGTTGACCCTACAAATTTGCTCAGAAATTGTGTGAATTTTCAGCATATGTGCCTACATGCGTGATATTACTGATCGCCGTGGGCGATCCGGACTGCATGAATGCCGCACGGAACAGGCCTCCGGTGTTCCCACCGTCTGCTAACATCTGAAGTGATACCGAGGCTGAGCCAGCACTTTCACCCCGGCTGAAAAGATGTTAGCACACTCCGGATCAATGGGCCACTTCACCTACATGATACATCGTCACTTTCGACGGATCGCCACCGAAAACGTGAATACACTTTTGTATCCAACGAAGTGCCAGACGCTCTATAAAGCCAGATGTTACAATGTTTCTTATGCAAACTTCCAGAACGCTCACGGTCCCACAGCCCATGATTGCCTACGCCGGCATCTTTGACCTCTGGACTGGCTACGAACCTGAGGGCTAGCAAGGGGTTATTTTGTTAGAAGAAAATATATGGAATCGACCTGAGGCGCGGACGTACCTGAAAGGCCGAGAAGAGGGCTCCGCAAAGTCACGAAGGACGATTTAAGTGGTGCTCATCGATAGTTTATACTGACATAAATCACGGGCTTCCTTGAGCGATTGAGTGATTCACTATCGGACTGCCATCGTTTCTGTGGATGTATTTATATCTTAGAACACGAATGATGGAAAGTAAAATTGCCCGTACAACAGTGACGACCCAACTTCAAAACCGCCTGTGGGGCATTCAAATTTGTAAGTGAGAGCAACAGGTCGAAGGCATTACCTATGCCTCACCTCCATGTATCCACTGCCAAGTGGAAAATTAATCAGAATTGCTCTCCGTGTGGTGTGGGGCCTCCCCAGTGGCCTCCTTACAATCTTCGCCGTCTAGATTCGAGTTTCCTGATGCAAAGAGGCTCGAGAGGAATTCAAGCGTCTCTTGAGGTAGCCCGTTCGGAATCGCAAGTGTAGTTGCTTGTTGGGGGCACGGAAGACCGAATGCAGTAGCATTGTGTGTACCAGCGTACTAGGGACCATGTGACTTGGGAAGACGGAAGCGCAGGTCACCAACTCTGTCGGTAAAGGCCAGATTGGCGGGTGAGTCGAGGAGGACAGAGAAGCTAGCTACGGACGGTGGTCGCGCGAAGGGGATTCCGAGGAACTTGTTTAAGCCGTCGGCCGTTGTCCCCACGAACGTGCCCATGTCAAGCGTGACAATAGGACAGGTAGCGTCTATTATAGTGGCCGAGACTGTGGCAGTCAAGGTAGCCAAGGAAGGTAGCAGTCGCGGTGCAGATCATGATGATAATAAGTGATGCCTGAAGCCTGCGGTGGTGCATAATTTCGGGGGTCTAAGTATCGGAACGCTGAGAACGCAGTTGGGAACAAGGGCTTTTATTGTGCATCTTGAGTTAATGATATTGAGATGTTTAATTGAGAGTACTAACGGAGGCAGGGCCGTGCTCAGGCGATAAGCCAACATATCCCGGGCCGAAGCGCTTTCAAGTTGTCCGTAAGGGACTCCAGCAGCAAGACAAGGAACATAATCATACTCACCCGGTACGTCCACCTAGATCGAGCTTCGGTTAAGCCTGGCGAGAGATTCATCGCTTTGTGTAGTTCCAAATCGGCTGCTTTCGGCAGCGACGCCGCGAAGCACGCACGCATCAACGCTTGTCAGACGCTCCGAGTCCTCACAAACACGTTTCTTGTCGCAACGCAAACCGCTTCTTTGGTGACTTCGGGGCTGCTTTTCGGGCAGAGGCAGAGCCACATCATTCGACGCCAGTGCTACAATGGTCTCTGTCTTCCCTGAAGCGAGAGTCTTATCGTACGGCTTTTCTTTGACCGCCGCAAAGTTGACCGTGATCTCGACTGTGTCTCGATAGGGGTTACCGAGTGGTACCTTCTTTGTCCACGCTTGCACAGTCAGAGTTAGAACATACCATAATCCTCTGAAAGCCGGGCCCGGACACTCTCATCTGGAATTGCGCAACCTCCACCCCCTTGCGCCGTGTTCCTATGCGCGGCTTACATAGATCAGTTAATGATTCATAGCCCAGAGTGCAAACGACACATCCCGCATGAAAAGAGCGAACCATGGCCCTCGACCTCAACGAGCAAGTAGAACGTCAAGCCGGTAGTAAAATATTATATTTCCTGCAGGTGTTGTGAAGGAGGGATGGCCGACCAGGCGAGCCATCCACTGAAGAGCGTGTTAGTGGTACGCGAACCCGTCGACTTGTACTCTCTACTGTACTGTATCTAGATTTTCGGCGCCGGCGTGGGAGCGGCGAACTTCAAATTCTCGGCGAGGACGCCGAATCCGGGGTCTATCCACGGTCAGTTGGCGCGAGCGCGTCCTCTTACTGGAGTCTTATGGTTGGTGCAACCGATGTACGCCAGTCAGTATACATCGTTGTGTATGTATCGAGCTGGTGTGGAGTGGTCATAGTGGCGGCGGCCGAGTGCGGTGACGAGTACGACCCGTATTTATGGGCTGATGATCCGTCCCCGCTGGTAATGTGTGAATTGCATTTCCCCCTACATCTTTACAATGAGTTTAGTTTGTTGCATTTGGGGGGCATGGCAAGACCTTACTACCCCAGAGGGTCCTTCGGAATCCATTGTGAACATTTCGGAGCACACTAGCACCCCATGTAAGACTCCACTAAATACATCCAGTTAAGATTGATCCGCCTTCTGAAGTCTGCTGCCCTTTCAACCTAGTTCTACCCCACTCCAGAAATGGGAGTAGCGAATTCCGGAGCAGGGGAGAGGAGAGACAGGGAAGCGCAGGTCAAAGCGCACTCAGCCACGCAGCGATGAGGATACAAATTTCGTTGCGACTTGAAGAGGTCGTGAGCTATCTCACGTTATCCCACGCCATCCAGGTGTCCCTTTCGGATCTTGAAAGGCCCAGTTTCTCATCCCGGAAAGTTAAATCGAGATGTTGAAATGAATATTCGTTGTGTTTGTGAGCGCATCGATGAATACACTCGTCTGTTTTCTTGGCATGGTTTGTGTCGCGAATATGGTTTGCGAGAAGAACGCTTTCATGTTGTTGTTTTAGACTTTTTAGTGGTTCCGATAATTTTGGTCTGATTCCATTGTTCTGGATTGCCTGATATCCGTTCATTAAAAAGTATGTGTTGCAGTTCGAAAAAGTCTGGCGTCCCAAGACCCGTCACCTATGGAATCCCAAAGTCAGCCTAACGTCGAAAGTAAAGACTCATAGTCTCGCAGGACGAACAGGATCCCATCCAGTGATCGCTGAGAACCCATCAGTATTGCAGCCCGGGTTAGAGCCAGATGTGATGTCATTGAGGCCCCTAAGGCCACCGTCACGGCCATACAACCAGGGGTTGAGGAAGCCAAGAGGATTCTTGCCTTCAGAAATCAAGAAGTCATTGAGCAGCGAGATTATGCCTGCCGCGGTCTGCATACGGGTGGTCAGCTGGATGTTCGGGGACAGGTGACGCAGAGTGGCGAGGGGGGTCGTAAGACGCACTGGTGCCGAGCAGCTTGTGCCGCTCACGAGAAAGAAATTGGTGTTGACGACGATCATGTACCTAACCGCCTGTGTTGAGATGTCGGGAATTCCGCGGCCGCCAGGGCTGCACAGATCAAAGTAAGAATAGGTCGGGTCAGATCAGGCAATAAAACGCACGTGTACATGCCGTCATACTTGTTGCCAAGACGCCGGAGGAAGGTGTCCACAACGTCGTCCTGGTAGTCAGGGCGCTGAAAGTAGTTCGAAAATCCGCCCCCAGAGAGGCTCGCCGCTACCTCGGGGAGTTGGCTCGTTGTGCCGCCGACGCTAGTAACCCAGGGACCTGTGGGGCCGTAGCGACGTGGTCAGTAATTTGTGCCCGCGTTTGCGTACAGCTCGAAAACAAAGATAAACGCCGCACATACAGGATGCAGGGAACGTAGGGATGAATTGGACTCTCCCGGAGCCGTCATTGATCTTGCAGTCCCCTCTGCCGACACCGTAGTCGCCACTCCCGTAGAGAACACTGATGCCACGTGCACCGAGGTGTGCAAATAGGGTGCACACAGCCGTTGCATATTCCAGAGGGAGCCTCGTCTCGTCGATGCCATAAGAAGTGCTTATTGTCTGCGGGATGTTCTCCTTGTCCAGCATGTAGTTAAGCCACGTAAGTAACAGGTCGTCCGAGGCTGGCTCATTGCTGGGGGGCGTCCAATGCACCTTGCCACCGGTGCTGTAGTAGACGTGCGGAGTCGGGTATGCTATGGACTGTGTATATTGCATATCGAGGTTCGCCTCGACACCAGGGTGGCTTGGGTCATACCCGCCACCATTGACCTTCTCGACGGTGAAGGCCGGGTCTTTCGCGTCGTCGCGAAATACGCTCATGAACCACCCCAGATCTTGCGGGCTCGGATACTCACCGGCGTATCCCGCAATCCCGAGCACGTTCCTGTCCGTCGCAGCGGGAACATAGGCGAACGTCTTGTATAACCACCGCAGGACTTCCGGCGTAATGACCTCGGGCTCATTGCGGTTCGACATCGCCGTCACGGGATCTCTCGATCCCACATCCGCTGGCGCCGCTCTTGCTCTGACGGACGGTGTCCGCGGGGGAGTGCGCATAGGGCCGAAGTAGGTCGTCGGAGCGACAGTTTGCACGTGTGTGTGCAGTACTACGGGGAGCGAATACCCGACCGTGCGAAGAATCGTGCTGTCATTCGTCCCGACAGGTCGATAGAGCTGGTACGATGCACCGAGAATTTCGTTAGCTTGTGAAACGGGCACGCCGACGAGAGTCAGCCAGCCGCCGCCGTGTGACGTTGAGATGGAGGAGGATGGCACTCCATGGTGTGTAAACCAGGAGTGGATAAGTTCGAGCGTGTCTTGGTGCGGCGTGACGAGCCTAGCGACCTCCTCCTTGGATAAGTGGGTGCCGTATCTGCAAGGACCAGCGACAGACATAAGTACACCGTGCGTGGAGGAGTGTTGGAGAATGCTTACTTTGGATGACTTGGCGTGCTGACCTCGTATAATGCGTCAATCAAGGCATTCTCATCACGGGGCTTGAGTGCAACATGGAGGTTAATCACAGTGCCAGCGGGAGGGGAACCAAGGCTCTCCCAGTCGGCTGGGACGGCATTCCAGGCGTGCTTCACAGACACGTCATTCCAGGGTGGTGCTAGAGGTGTCGCGAGGACTGCGAGGGGCACGGTGGCGAGGACAGAGAGCAGATTGAGTTGAAGGTAGCGCATAATTACAGGGGGGTCACAGGCGGTTACGAAGGTCAGAGGTCGAAAAAGCTCAAGCACCGAACCGGTGAGATCGCGGCTGGGGAAGAGAGCTCTTATCGTACATTTTGGGGTCAGAATCGGAGTAAGCGCAGAATCGCGGGTGTCTCGATGGTACCAACAATACGTGAACCGCGTCTCTTGGCCCAGTGATTGGAGCCAGGAGGGACTCACACGTCACGATGGC
Organism: Lactarius akahatsu; assembly: GCA_021524915.1. Taxonomy (NCBI): domain Eukaryota; kingdom Fungi; phylum Basidiomycota; class Agaricomycetes; order Russulales; family Russulaceae; genus Lactarius; species Lactarius akahatsu. The sequence continues at coordinate 40,892 of JAKELL010000271.1, forward strand.
CGAGCAAGGGTGAAACGAAAGTCCAGTCAAGTTGATTACCACGCGAGATACCCGGCATCCTCTCGGAATTATAGTTTCCAAATACTCATGCCAGTGCTCCTATTCGTCACCCTGGTAGACTAGGGTGAACGTGAGTGGGGAGGGAGGCTTCCTGCTCGGCTTACTGTGACTCACGGAGTAGCCAGCCTGCCAGCACGACATTGGCACTGCGCTACATTCCGGGTAGCCGAATCGGAAAATCCCCTTTAGCGCCATGTAGTCCCCAGACTCTCCATCAACGACGCTGTCGGACCCCTCCGCCATCCGAAGATCCGATAGTTAGCAAAGTACACGAATATACGAAGATTTAAAAAATTGAAATTACTGTAAATTAAATGAACATGGCGGGCAGGAGCGGATAAGTGGAGGGCGAATAAGGGATTGACTAATGTCCAATATATGGACCACTAAGTTGACTTGATTGTCATTGCGAATTATATTAAGATAATGGAATAATTTATAAACCTCTCTTTATGTGTCAGAAAATTATAAATAAAAATACTCAAACAATTAGATATTAGTCTATTGCTTAAGAGGGCTCTAATTATTTCCGAGCATATTTACACTTAATTGTTTATGTTGGCTGGTGCCTGACAACTAAGTTTAAATACATTTGTAAATAATCAGAGCTCTCTTGAGCAAGTGGCAAATATCTAATTGTTCGAGTATTTTTATTTATAATTGTCTGACACATAGAGAGAGGTCTACAAATTATTCCATTGTCTTGATACAGTTCACGATAACAGTCAAGTCAACTAAGTGGTCAATATATTGGACATTAATTGACCCCTTAGTTGACTATAAGCGGATTCCGCTTACCTGCTCCTGCCCACTGTGGAAGAATATTAATTAAATTTTAATATCCAGTTAACCTTTGTCTTGATCAAAGTTCACACAAAAAATGAGCCCCACCCAGTACCATGTTGGCATTACGGTTGGTAGCACCCATCCTACCCGAGCCACACTGAAGTCCAGCAGAAGACAGCTTCATCAAAGAAAGGCCATATGGGGCTTTTATTCTCCATCAGAAAACAGAATTATGAAAGTTCTTCAGTCTAGCTAATTGCGATTTTGCGTAAGCGCCGCCCCTTTGAATAGCCTACAGTAGATGCATGAGTGAAAGTTTCGTAAGGAGTTTCATCCCCTCAATGCGACTATTGACGAGCGTCATTAGTTGAAGGGATGAGGTGGTATACCAGGGTACAATCCGCCATGATTGGGATCCAGGTCCACGAAAAATTGGATCAGGTAGTCCATCAGGTCTCCCCCGCTGTAGATGATCGGAAGATCGGATGAATGAACCGAGCCAAGAACGGGCAGTGATTTCATGCGCTTGCTTACTGAGTGAGAATCAACCTGTGAGCAGAGGACAGGGACACCCACACACAAGGGGGAAAATGCAACGTACAAAATGACCAAGTGCTCTGCTGTCCTGATATATTGTTCCAGAGCCTGAGTGCTTGGAATATAAAATCACCCAAGATAGAAGCAACTCATTTGAATTCTGGGGTAAATGCATTCTGGGTAGCAACCCTGGGTGACATCCTGTGAATACAGCGTAAGAAGCTGGTCCAGCTCGGCATCCATTACACCAGGTAGGATGAATTCTGATATGTAATTGCGTTGCTCCGCCTCGGTCCTGCAAGGACTCCATGGTCAGTGAAATGACTGATGTGCCAAAAATTGAGCATTTACATGACACTTCATCTGCAAGGGTGGACCCTGTCAAAGCTGTCAGGGACTGGTCGGTGACAGTCAGCAACCAGTCCCTGACAGCTTTGACAGGGTCCATTTTTGCAGATGCTTGTCTAAGAAAGGGAAAACAGAGCCCCTTCATCATTGCAGTCCCCCGTTACGAATGGGATTCTTGCAACTTTCTGTCATGGACGCGTATATTTATTTCCTTATTTTTCTGTATTTTTACGGATTTATTTAAGGAAGATACGAAGGGCCAAAGTACGAGATATCGTCAGTCACATGCTGTCACGAACCTGTAAAACTTGGGTCGTGACTCGAGCGTCTAAGACCGGTCCGTGCCGGCCCGGTCTTATGTAATCAATTTCCTAAAGGGGAAATCCGAAGTCGGAGTTCCAAATTCGTACTCCGACGGTCATGTGACCGGTCACGTGATTATCCTATGTTTATCAAGTCACCTGATGACTGAAAGTCGTACCACTCTTTGGATTAATCCTATTGGACTGCGGAGCAGTCACACCACTATGGTGCAATCTTGCGCAACCGACTGCGGAGCAGTCGTACGATACCTACGATTATTCTGATTGGTTGATATACTTAGAACCCTTCCAGAACCTTCCATTGTGCAGCACCTGTGGGAAGCAGTAAGCCTCCCCTAAAGTACGCACAGACCATGTACCCAGGTATATAAGCTAGAGCAATAGAATGGACAGTCCCTCAGACTGTCCACTTGTGACTCCCACTTGGATAACCCTCTAGTGCCTTTCTTCGCTACTACCATAGCTTGGATTTGCAACCTCCTTGTTATCCTTGTTCTTGCCAAGTTCTTCCAAGTTTTCCCAGCCTTCTTCATCATCCCTCGCGTTCCTCGTCAGCCAAGTGTATTGCAGGAACACTCTGAGTGAGTGTTCATCACACTTGGACAGTCTCCTTATCTGACCTGGACGCTCCTTGATAGTGTCTGATTTCGGAGACGATTTCGGTCACTGGGACGGTGATTCGAGTTCCTACTATACCTCGTGGGAGCCCCAGTATCGTGGCCCCCCTCGTCGTCGCCTCTCCCCCTCCTCTCCTCTCACATTCCCCTTGTCTCCGGTGGGGTTGAACACCCCCCTCGCCCAAGTTGAGCAAGTTGCTCTCCCCCAAGGTCCGGCTGCTTTTGTAGCGCCCTCGTCCCCGGTTCCCTCTTGCCCCCTGACACCTCGCCCGGCCACCCCCCTCTCCTACGCAGAGGCATCCCCTGGTGTCGAGTACGTTTTACTCGACGAAAACTACAGTACTCTCTCTGGTGTCCTGTCCCCGGTCTCTCGCCCCTCGTCCCCATCCCCGGATTTTGACATCCGGTCTCAAGTAGCTGTTCGATCCGGCGCCCCTCGTACTTGCTCCCCATCCCCCGAACTTGTGTACCCTGACCCGGTACAAGTTTTCCAGTCCCCCTTGATCGGGCCATTGTCGCCCCTCTCTGATCTCCCGTCCCCCTCGGTCCGCCTCGTCTCGCCTCGCCCCCGGTCCTCGTTGCTCCCTGCTCGCCCCACCACTCCTGACTCGCCCATCAACTACGATCGAGTAGCAGAAGGCGTTCCACGTGTCGATACCCCGGACAACAACCTCCCCCATGAGAACCAAGAAAACATCCCCCCTGCCTTGCCCATCGTCCGCCCCCCGTCCTGTGTCAACGTTACCACCGGCCCGCACCCCCACCAGTTTATTAACGTCCAGACACCCCAGGGAGAAGAGTGGAGACCCATCTCAGCGTTCTACCAGGTCTCGCTAACACAACTCCCTTCTATTGACCACCTCCTCACATACCCCCCTAACTTCCCCGGTGTCACCCCCTTCCGTTTCCGGTCCCCGCACTACATCCAGCTCTACCCCCGTCACCGTCCCCTCGCCCTTGCTCTCGGAATCCCACCTCTGTACGCCTGTTCCCAAGCCATCTTAGACCTTCCCAGCCAAGACCTCCCTCTTGGCTCTATCAAGTACAATTTCCGGGAAGGTATCCGTCGGGCGTTCGCCCCTTTAAACCAAGTAATTCGGCAGGCGTACGTCGGGACTTTAGTCACCCTCGAGCTCCAAGATTTTCTGGACGGTAGGATCATATCCACATACAGGTATTTGGCCTTTTGGCAGGACCGGATCTTCGTGATTGACCAAGGGTATCATTTTGAGGACGCCGTTAGGACTAGCCCCTCCCTTCTCTCGTACTGTTTCACACCGCGCCTTCCCACTGACCCCTTCCTGTACATCTCTACCCACCTAGATCAACAAGAACTATAACTATTTACTTTACAAGTAAGTAGTTGTAGTCAGATTGGTCGTCAGTAGAAAATAAAAAAGGGGTTTAGTGTCCCATTTTCGTCCCACTCAAATCCCTGAACAAGAGCAAATTAATCGCTCTCAAGCACTCTTTGAAACCCACAGAGAAAGACAACTCCAATTGTACTATCCTTCCAGCACTCTCGTTAACCTTGCCCACTCCAACACAATAGAAGTTTGGAGTGACAGTACCCTTCTCCTTAAAGACCTCAACGCTATACTTCCATTCGGAAAGGTACTCACCTTAGTCGAGTTTCAAGACTTCGTCACCAGCAAGCTAGATAGGCTTAGCAACCTCGCGCAAGAACAACTCCTGTATTGGCACCTATCCAAGACACTCACGGTCCATGGCGCTCCCATCGAATCAACCCTCTTGTGGAACAAAGACGACTATCTTTGGTTTGTCCACATTGCCCCAAGAAGACAGCGCATCATAGAAAAACTCCTAAGAGGAGAAAGACAATACTTCCTTGAACGATTTTGATTGGACTACGAACAAGTCCAAATATCCTTCCAAGAGATTCGACTAGAATCTACCCAACTCGGACCACGCCTAGTTATCACTGAAGGACGCGAATATACCTTCAAGTGGGGAAACTACTGGGAAACAACCCTTGAAAACCCGGACATCAATATCGTCAATCCCAGAATCTTCCACCTCCCCCCGGACACCCCCGACAATCACGACTTTGTCACGTGCCTTGACATTCAAGAGAATGGAGACGAACCTCTCCCATCAAGTAATCCACCAAGTCCAAGTCCAAGCCCCCCTACACCATTCACAGATACTGATAGCGGTTGGGGAGAACCTGCCAACCAGTGGATCAGTAACGGCGTCTGTTGGTGTAGTAAAGAAGTCTGTACTTGTGGTTACAGACCAGATACCCCACCTACTCCACCTAGTGTAGTATTGTGGGCTCCAGGCCAAGACTACCTACCTTCTAGAGAAAGAATATAGAAGGTTCCTTGTTTAAATCACCCTGGCAGAAAGCGCACTCGATTGGGCTATCACCCTGGCATCTCAACAAGTATCCCAACGTCACAGAAGCTGAAGACAACGAAACCAGTTTATAAGAAGGAATACGCCTATTCCCTCTCCAGAAGAACATCCCCCAGTAATCCCTAATAGAGACATTAGGAGAGTAAATCGAGCAACAAGTACACATCCAAGTAACCCAGTTCAAGCGACCCCCACTTATCCAAGTTATCACGAGCTTCCTCCAGTTGTCCGTCAACCCTCCACTAGTAGTGAAGAAGGACAATTCCTAGCAACCCAACCCACGTATTACCACCTCCCAGAAGTACCCTTCATATCAAGAACACTACCCACGAGAAACCCCAGAGAATTACAGACCTTCAAGCAGCACTGTCAACTCATATTCCAGAGACACGGAGTTCCCTTAAACCTCCAGCACACAGTCAACAACATCCGCGACATCACCACAGACCCAGTAGGGTTCCAAGGACTCTTGTGGAGATCTAGTGTCTTAATATCGCATTACGGGATATTTGAAGAATACTGTTGGATTCGATCTAGCCAACGACCAAGTGCAACTCACGGGATAACACTACAACCAGGGTATAAAATCTTTTACGCCTGGGACTCAGACGGTTGGACCGTATCAAGACTACAAAGACGCTCTAGTGAATGAGCAATCAACCAGACCAAAAAACTAGAGATCTTACCCCTGAAGAACTAGCAAGAGTCCCCATCTACTTCAAGAACCCCTTCTTCTCCCTTGACGATAATCTAATCCACGTTATCTGGAACACAGAAGAACTCACGAGCCCAAACGGGAAGTTCCTGTGGAAATTCTTTGGGACAGACGACACTGTCAGCAAAGACGATTTTGAAGACGCTTACCCAGGATATAGCAAATTTGACAAAGGATCATACGATCACCACAATCTCACAGCCAAGTACAACGGAAAGGAAGTCCGTTGGTCGACCAAACGAGAACTTTGGGTCTACAAGAATAACAGAAGAGTAGTCTTCCCAGACTCTGACCAAGAAGGATCAGACTTATCTCCACCGCCAAGTACAGACCAAGAGAATTCAGATACAGAACAGGCAGAAGTTTCAGGCCTCCTAGACAAAACCACCAAGACCGTCGCCTCAGTACTAGCTAGTTTATCAGGAACACACACCCCCCAGTCACCATCAGCAGGAAAACTACCAGGTGCACTCCCAAGTACCCCAGGACCATCCAGTCAACCAAGTTACCCACTGTTCACGCCAAGACAACCAAAGCTTTTTGGTACCAAGAGTCAATCCCCTTCTCCACCACCGACACCCCCAGTAACAAGCACCATGGCTTCAGGAGGAGGCGCCAAGTTATTAGGAACACCCCCAGAGCCATTCGATGGCAAACCAGACAAGGCAGAAGCCTTTTGGAGTAGTGTCGAAAACTACTACTATCTCAATGAATCCACATACACCAACGAAGGCAAGCGTGTATCGGCTGCCTTAACGCACTTCAAGATTGGTACCCCAGCAGGAGATTGGGCCCAAGATCAACAGACCAAAGCCCTCACAGCCACGCCCATAGACTTTGGCACCTGGAACGATTTCAGAGACGCATTCAAGAAACACTTCATCCCGTCACACACCAAGTTAGAATCAACCAACCTCATGTACTCCTGTCGTATGGGAAATCGACCCTTCAATGATTGGTACCAAGAATGGTCCACGTACGTGTCCAGATCAGGTGCAAACGAAGAAACCAAGATGTTCGCCTTTAGAAAGGCACTCCCTGCAGCTCTACACCAGAAGATTATTGGTGTATCACCACAGCCCACAACCCTAGACAAATTGGTCGAACTAGCAAGAGAATTCGACCGTGTATGGCGTCTCTACAGTAACCCAGCATTCACAGGACAAAGACTTCAAGGGCCAAGAAATAGGGCCATGTACGCCGAAGAAGACGGCACTCACGTCAACGCCACCACAGCCACGAGTATAAGACCTCAGCAAGGAGGCAGAATAACCAAGGAAGAAAAAGATCGATGCTTCAAGGAGAAGCTCTGTTTTTATTGCGGAAAGCCGAACCACCAAGCCAAGGACTGCCAGACCAGGAATAGCTCCCAACGACAAGGACAAGGGAATGGAAGACCCAGTAATCAGCGGTCAGACTTTAGGGCACACGCGACCCTAACTCAAGAAGAATCCTACGAGGATCCCCCCAAAGATCACCCTGCCCAGATAGCGGCAATGTATCACAGTCCCCCAGCACACATCACGATTCCACGCCCTCAATCAGCCCCCCTTCCAGAGGATTTTTGAACTACCCTACTGAAGCACTGTCAGTTAGGGCTTTACGAGTGGCCAACCATAGCTTTACCCAAGGATACTCATTACTAGAGACGTTAGATTCTGAGCCTGTACCCAGTGATACGATACGGAATAGACGATCACCCTCAATTACGCTCAGAATCACTCTAGTAGGAAAGAAAACCGGTCGAGAAATCAGTGCACGGGCTTTATTAGACAGTGGCGCAGAAGGAATCATCATAGATCAAGACTTTGCCAAGAAGAATAACCTAACCCTCAGAACCCTGGTTAACCCACTTCCAGTACGAAATGTGGATGGAACACTGAACAAACAAGGATCAGTTCGATATACTACGATCCAGACAATCCGGATAAAGACTTCTGATGGAGAATACCACGACGAATGTGTTGAACTCTACGTAACCACGCTAGGCGACCACGATATTATCCTAGGAACAGACTGGCTCAAAGCACACAACCCGGAAGTTAACTGGGCCACGCCACAACTCGCCTTCACAAGATGCCCCAAGACCTGCACACTATCCACCAAGTCCCTAGTTATTACAGCCAAGAAGCCGCAGACGCGAGCAACCACGATCAATGTTTTACAAACCACGGAAGAATACCAAGTCGCAGGTGAACCTGCCTTTAGTCAAGAAGCCATGGAGCCGTTCCTGTACCTACATCAAGAAACCAAGGAAGAAGATATACTCATTAGAGCCAAGACCACCACGAGCACAGAAATTGCAGCTAGAACAGCACCAAAGACATCCACGGAACACATCCCAGCCCAGTTTTCACAGTACGCTAAGGTATTTAGCGAGACAGCCTCCCAAAGACTACCACAGCACCAGCCATGGGACCATGCCATAGAATTGAAACCCAGAGCTACCATGAAGAATTGCTCCATCTATCGTCTTACGCCCAAAGAATCAGAAGCATTGAAGATTTATATCACGGATCACCTACAAAGGGGATATATTCGCCCTTCCAAGTCACCCATGGCCAGCCCCTTCTTCTTTATAGATAAGAAAGACGGCAAGTTACGCCCAGTACAAGATTATCGAGCATTAAACGATATTACGATCAAGAACGCCGCCCCATTGCCATTAATCCCTGAGCTCATTGATAAACTACGCGGCGCAAGATGGTTCACCAAGTTAGATATCCGATGGGGCTACAACAATATACGAGTCCGCAAAGGCGACGAGTACAAAGCTGCTTTCAAGACACCCCTCGGACTATATGAACCCACAGTCATGACATTCGGCCTCTGCAACGCCCCTGCCACGTTTCAAACATTCATGAACACCATCTTCGAAGACCTGATAGATGAAGGACACGTTGTTGTCTATCTCAATGATATCCTGATATTTGCAGAGGACCTCCCCACGTTAACCAGGCTCACCCACGAAGTACTATCACGCCTAGCAAAATACGACCTCTACTTGAAACCAGAGAAATGCTCTTTTGCCCAGACATCCATAGAATACCTCGGACTCTTTATATCCGAAGGACAAATTGCCATGGACCCAGCTAAGGTGGCAGGAATAAGAGACTGGCCACCTCCTAAGACGGTCAAACAAGTTCAAGCCTTCCTAGGATTTTGCAACTTTTATCGACGCTTCATCAAGGACTTCTCTACCATTGCACGCCCCTTGTTTGACTTAACCAAGAAAGAAGTACCCTTCCTATGGACCCCAGAAGCATCCACAGCCTTTCAGACACTCATCACAGCTTTCACCACTGCACCTGTCCTTGCCCTACCAGACCACGAGAAGCCTTTCCACTTAATCACGGACGCTAGTGACTTTGCCACTGGCGCCATCTTAGAACAACCCAATGCACTCAACCGTTGGCACCCCATCGCGTACCACTCCAAGTCTCTACAGCCTGCCGAATGGAACTATGAAATCCATGATAAAGAACTCCTTGCTATCATCCGCGCCCTGGAAATTTTTTGCCACTACCTTGAAGGACGTGAAGACACCCTCAAAATTTGGTCGGACCATGGAAATTTGGTCTATTTCTCCACGAAACAGAAACTTACGCGGCGCCAAGCACGTTGGGCCCTCTTCCTCTCGCGTTTCAAGTTCACCATTGTCCACAAACCCGGTACCCAAAACAAGTCAGATGCCCTGTCCAGGCGTCCAGACCTTAAAGAGGGGATAGCTCACGAAGAAAACGATCGTGTGCTTTTGGACACCAAATTTTTCGCAATCCATGCAGTCCAACCCACAACAATCACAGTCCAAGGGAACACCACGTTACGACAACAAATCAAGAGCACTCAAGAATACGACAAAGAAGTTAGCCTTGCCTTAGAAACCCTTCTAAAGAATGGCCCTAGATCCCTCACAAAGGGCTTAGAAGATTGGAACTTAGAAGATGGAATCATCCTGTACAAAGGACAAGTATACGTCCCCAAGAATGAAGATCTCCGAAGAGAAATAGTCAAGCAATACCATGACCATCTCGCCACAGGACACCCGGGAAGATGGAAGACCTACGAACTAATTTCACAAGAATTCTGGTGGCCAGGCATGTCCACCTTTGTCAAGAGCTATGTGGACGGATGTGCCACTTGCCAAGCAACAAAAGTTAAACCAAGAAACCAAGTACCCCTGCAACCAAATCAAGTCCCTAACGAAATTTGGGAAATAATCACCATGGACTTCATCACGGACCTCCCCACGTCACAAGGATACGATGTTGAGCCGTAATACTTACTATAAGGCTCATTACGTAGGAATGACAGTACGATTAGTTATGCTATACACGTAATTCGGAGTATTTAGTCATACGGTATACGTACAGAATCCCCTTAAGGGATTATTCCAAGTCCACCGGTGATTAGACATTAGGCGACACTGAAAACGCGATATTGTGGATGCCTCTACTCATCACTTTTCCCCAAACGGACATGGGTGGACCATAGAGTATATAAATCCTACTATAGGAGCGAGTACCTATACACATCTCTCTCCACCCCACTCTGAGCTTCCTCTGCTTCACTCTAAGCCTCGTCTAAGCTCTCTATTCAGGTAAGGGTCTACCTGTACACTGCGTGCATTGCTGCGCAACATACGATTCACTATTCGTTGTAGTGGATCGTCTCAGTAAAGCAACGATAATTGCTCCATGTAACAAGACCATCACTGTGATGAACACTCACTCAGAGTGCTCGTGCAGGACACTTGGCTGACGAGGAACGCGAGGAACGATGAAGACGGTAGGGAAAACTTGGAGGAACTTGGCTAGAACAAGGATAACAATGAGATCGTGAATCCAAGCTATGGTTAATAGCGAAGAAAGGCACTAGAGGGTTATCCAAGTGGGAGTCACAAGTGGACAGTCTGAGGGACTGTCCGTTCTATTGCTCTAGCTTATATACCTGGGTACATGGTCTGTGCGTACTTTAGGGGAGGCTTACTACTTCCCACAGGTGCTGCGCAATGGAAGGTTCTGGAAGGGTTCTAAGTATATCAACCAATCAGAATAATCGTAGGTATCGTACGACTGCTCCGCAGTCGATTGCGCAAGATTGCGTCATAGTGGTGTGACTGCTCCGCAGTCCAATAGGATTAATCCAAAGAGTGGTACGACTTTCAGTCGTCAGGTGACTTGATAAACATAGGATAATCACGTGACCGGTCACATGACCGTCGGAGTACGAATTTGGAACTCCGACTTCGGATTTCCCCTTTAGGGAATTGGTTACATAAGACCGGGCCGGCGCGGACCGGTCTTAGACGCTCGAGTCACGACCCAAGTTTTACAGGTTCGTGACAATCACTGCCGAAGAAACATCCAAGTTATACCTAGAACAAGTCTGGAGACGAACAGGTCTACCACACCAAGTAATATCTGATAGAGGACCACAATTTGCTTCCAAAGTAATGCAAGAAGTTTGGAGCAAACTAGGCGTCAAGTCAACCATGTCTACAGCATTCCATCCACAAACGGATGGAGAAACAGAACGCGTTAACCAGGAACTAGAACAATACCTACGTGTCTTTTGTAATTTCCAAGTCAACAACTGGGTAGAACTAATACCCTTCATGGAATTCGCTCACAATGCAAGACAACACAGCGCCACAGGAAAATCACCCTTCGAGATCTGGTACGGCTACAAACCAGAATTCATTCCACCAGTCAACTTTGCGTCCAAAATACCCACAGTAGAAGAATGCCTTCATTCTCTAGAACAAATTCGCATTGAAGTATCCGTGGCACTAAAGGTAGCAGCCGAAGTCATGAAAAATACCCATGTATCCACAGCCACCTACGTACCCCAACCAGGCGACCAAGTTTGGTTAGAAGGAACCAATATCCACACCACACACCCCAAGGCCAAACTAGCCCCTAGACGACACGGACCATTCAAAGTCATATCCGCGTGGGGAGTTAATTGTAAACTCCAGTTGCCCAAAGCTTGGAAGATCCATCCAGTGTTCCATATATCCCTTGTATCCCCCTACAACGAAACCACAGCCCATGGACCCAATTTCACCAGACCACCCCCAGAAATAGTCCAAGGAGAGGACGAGCACTATGAAGTAGAAACGGTCCTCCAATCAAGGCTCTCTCCGAACAAGAGAGGCATACAATACCTAGTGAAGTGGAAAGGATACCCTTCTTCAGAAAACTCCTGGCTCCCAGCCTCACAAATGAAACACGCCCAGGACCTTGTTCGACAATTTCACCACAAGAATCCACGAGCACCCAAACTCAGAACCTTGATGGTTGCTGAACGGCGCAGCAACCCCTTAAAGAGGGGATACTGTCACGAACCTGTAAAACTTGGGTCGTGACTCGAGTGTCTAAGACCGGTCCGTGCCGGCCCGGTCTTATGTAATCAATTTCCTAAAGGGGAAATCCGAAGTCGGAGTTCCAAATTCGTACTCCGACGGTCACGTGACCGGTCACGTGATTATCCTATGTTTATCAAGTCACCTGACGACTGAAAGTCGTACCACTCTTTGGATTAATCCTATTGGACTGCGGAGCAGTCACACCACTATGGCGCAATCTTGTGCAATCGACTGCGGAGCAGTCGTACGATACCTACGATTATTCTGATTGGTTGATATACTTAGAACCCTTCCAGAACCTTCCATTGCGCAGCACCTGTGGGAAGCAGTAAGCCTCCCCTAAAGTACGCACAGACCATGTACCCAGGTATATAAGCTAGAGCAATAGAACGGACAGTCCCTCAGACTGTCCACTTGTGACTCCCACTTGGATAACCCTCTAGTGCCTTTCTTCGCTACTACCATAGCTTGGATTTGCAACCTCCTTGTTATCCTTGTTCTTGCCAAGTTCTTCCAAGTTTTCCCAGCCTTCTTCATCATCCCTCGCATTCCTCGTCAGCCAAGTGTATTGCAGGAACACTCTGAGTGAGTGTTCATCACATTTTATGATCCTAGCAGTGGACTCACGACAATCTGCATCGCTACCACTTAGTTGTAAGATATCTGCCGGGTCACGCTTAGTCAGCACACCAGTGTGTCTGGTCAGTCAGTCGGTTAGTCAGTTGGCAGGGGCTCTCCTGCTACGCCAGTCTTGAGCTACCAAGAGTAGTACTGCCAATATAGCCTGGCAGAGCCTAGTAGAGGTAAGAGTCAAGTGGAATTGGACAAGACTAGAACAAAGAATACAGGGTGTACTACAAGCTCTCTAAATACTGTACAAGAAATCTATTTTTCCATGTTTTCTCCCATTTTGTGAGCTGGCAGGAACAGAAGGTGAGAGTCTGAAACACACAGAATATTCTGACAGAAAAGGAAGCAGAACTTGAAACACGAGAAGCAGAAGCAAGAATTCTGAAGAACAAACAGAATAGAAAGATCTGAAACACGAGAACTGAATCTGAGATATTTCCAGAAACTGATTATCAGAGATAATCAATGGCACGATCGTTGGATCATGACACCACTACAACTGGGAGTTTTGAATGATGTTTGGTGTCAGGTGTAATGGCGTTGAGTGTCAACCTAAATCTATCATCAGAATTGTTCTCTGTGTGGTATGGAGCCTCCCCAGTGGTTTCTTTACAATCTTCGCCGTCTAGAATCATCAAGTTGCTTGTTGGGCATGGAAGACCAAACGCAGTAGCATTGTGTGTACCAGCATAGGGGGCAGGTGCCTTGGGAAGACGGAAGCGCAGGTCACCAACTCTGTCAGTGAAGGCCAGGTTGGTGGGTGAGTTGAGGAGGACAGAGAAGCTAGCTACGGACGGTGGTCACGCGAAGGGGATTCCGAGGAGCTTGTTTAAGCCATCGGCCGTTGTCCCCACAAACGTGCCCATGTCAAGTGTGACCATAGGATAGGTAGCATCTATTGTAGTGGCCGAGACTGTAGCAATCGCGGTGCAGATGATAATAAGTGATGCCTGAAGCCTGTGGTGGTGCATGATTTCAGGGGTCTAAGTGTCAAAACACTGAGAACGCAGCTGGGAACAAGGGCCTTTATTGTGCATCTTGAGGCTCTTAATGATATTGAGATGTTCAATTGAGACTGAACGCTTCACATTTAGCAATGGCCGAAAGTCGGTCGCCCCGGCTTCAAATTTGGTAGGACGGGCCGGACAAGGCTCTGTCACTCACCCCGCACTTCCTCCGCTTCACAGGCGAAATCTCTGGTCGTCTCCGCGTGCTGCGCTGGCACCTCTCTGGCGTATTGGACCCCATGGTCAGCGCAGGCGTCTTCTTTGGCAAGCCGCAACGGCAAACGCAGACCACCTTCTGATGACCCCTTGCATGCAAACACCTCGTCCTAGGTACCTGGGCCGGGCACTTGACTGAGTGACGAGAGACGTCAGCGTCCGGGACCCGTACTCAGGGTACGGTTTTTTTTTGGTGAACCCCAGCAGAACCCGACCCGCTACCAGGGCGAATTTTCTTGCTAATCACTAGACGTCAGGCGCGTCAGGGGGGAAACTGATGGCCACGCGCTGCACATCCGCAAGAACGGAATTGTGATTTCCCGTTTTGACAAAAAACAACACGGAGAGGGGCATCCGTTGGCATCATTGATGGGTCCCACGCGGGCATGCTGCCCGACTTGGCGCCTGTGGGTCCTTGGCAACCGAAAGTCGCTGCATATAGTAATCGACGAAGCGGGTGGGAGTGTATCGGTGTACAGTATCCGATATCCCGTCGAAAATCTCCGAGAAGAGAAGAACATACCATTGTTGTTGTCAGATTGGCCGATAGACATTAGAACCACTCCCGTCAGTGTTTCGTTGGTGCCATGCTGGCACTACCATGTGTATGTGATAGAACTAGAACCATAGTACAGTGATGACTATCCTTTTCTCTCCTATTGTATCGAAACTACCGAGTCAATAAAGGGGTCTGCAATCTCTGCGCCTTTGGTTCGTGCATTGTGAGTCGTCTCATCTCGCAGGGAGATGGCATATTCGAATTCTGACAAGGAACCCAAGAGGCCTACTCTCTTACCTGGGTATTCCGGCCCTTACGCTGTCCCTGCGGGTGCGGGTGCGGCGCAACCCCTCATAGATCCTCTCCGCGATGTATCCGCCTTGTGCAACGCTGAGTGCGAGATGAACGAGCCCATTCGTGATTGGGGGGATATCTAATCAGCGATGATGATATAAGCAAGGCTATTAGGGCTCAGGACGGGAGGGGATGACTGTCCATCTTTTGAAGCCCAAATGGCAGAACCAAGGTAACTGGTCTCCCTCCCCTCGAGTCCCGTAGAGAACACTTTCCAATTGTCTTAGTTCATCCACTGCAACAGGTCGTGCCCACCCGATAAGGCTCACCGGTCGGTTCCCTTCCGTTCTATTACACTTTTCCTCTTTTGTCTCATCTCCCATCACCAAGTACTTGCCGCTAACGGTCTCGTCAAACGGGACCTTTTCTCCCTCCCGAATCCCTTCGCAGTCGTAACGACCGACGGTTCTGACCTCCGTCAAACTGCCATCTTCAAGAAAGCCCTCACTCCCTACTGGAACGAAACATTCGACATGTTGCGTCACCCTATCCCTTTTTGTCCTTCCCTGTCCTTTTCTTAACCACTTTCTCGTCCTTCTGCAGCACCGTTCGAGAATCGTCCAAGATCCAAATTCAAGTCTTTGATCAACGCAAGTTCAAGCGCAACGACCAGGGTTTCCTCGGATCCGTATCAATCACCGTCGGAGACGTTCTCAACCTTAATCAGGGCGGAAGCGGTACGCCCCTCCCCTCCCCTCCCCTTGCGCTTCTTCCCATCATTCATTCATTCCGGCGTTAGTCATCCAGAACCTCGAACTCCAGCCTGGGGCTGACGGCCAAATCGTACACGGAAACCTCATGTTCTCGCTCGCCACAGAAGGCCAAGATATCTCTCGTGACAGTCAGGCGACCCAACAACTCGATCTTGCTCGGTCATTCAACGATATGCGTGTATCCCCTTCTTCAACTACTACAGGTGGCGCCAGCAACACATTACCAAGCCGCAGCCGCAGCTCCCAGCCGCCACCTACACCATACAGCCGCGATGGCGGTTTAGCGCCTTCTGCACCGCACCATCTACAACCATCTCATTCCTTTTCTTCCTTGCCCACACGCAATCCCGAAATTCAGCGCAGCCCGCATCCATCCGAACCCGTCGCTCTTCCACCACATCACTCCCCGGAACAGCCGGCTGCCCCGGCCCCCTGTTCCCGCTACTGCACCCACACCGGTTACACAGCCTGTTCCTGTCGAAGAAGCCCTCCCACCCGGGTGGGAACTCCGGCACGACCCGCGCGGGCGTTCATACTACGTCGACCACAATACACGCAGTACCACATGGAACCGCCCACCCCCTAGTCTGTCGGTGCCTATCCCCCCCACTCATACTCCATCCTCCGCCCGCACCGGCGAGACGGTCCTATCTCCGAACACAACCAACGCAGACGGCACCTACGCCGACGTGCGCTTGCCCCTCGGATGGGAAGAGCGCCGCACGCCCGACGGCCGTCCTTATTTCGTTGACCATCACACGCGCACGACAACGTGGAATGACCCTCGGCGGACTTCGGCCTCGGCTACAGCGGCGACGACCACGGCACTCGCGAACCGTGCCGCGCTAGGACCGCTGCCATCGGGTTGGGAAATGCGCATGACGTCGACACGGCGCATCTACTTTGTGGATCACAACACGCGCACGACCACGTGGGACGACCCGCGGCTGCCGTCGACGGTCGACGCGGACGCGCCACAGTACAAGCGCGACTATCGGCGGAAAGTCGTCTATTTCCGGAGCCAGCCTTCAATGCGCCTGGTCGCGGACGCCAAGTGCGACGTGCGCGTTCGTCGCGGGTGGGTCTTCGAGGACAGCTTCGCGGCGATCATGCGTCTCCGGCCAGAGGACCTCCGCAAGCGCCTCATGGTCAAGTTCGAGGGCGAAGACGCACTCGATTATGGTGGCGTGTCCCGCGAGTGGTTCTTCCTCCTCTCGCACGAGATGTTTAACCCAAGCTACGGCCTGTTCGAGTACTCGGCGCATGACAACTACACGCTACAGATCAACCCGGCATCGGGCGTGAATCCCGAGCACCTTGACTATTTCAAATTCATCGGCCGGGTCCTCGGCCTCGCGGTATTCCACCATCGATTCCTTGATGCATACTTTGTGCCCAGTTTCTACAAGATGGTTCTCGGAAAGAAGGTGAACATGAAGGACCTCGAAGCGGTCGATTATGAGCTGTACAAAGGCCTCACCTGGATGTTGTGCGTGCCCATCGTCGTGGTCTTGGGGTTCTGACTGATTGCGTCATAGGGAGAACCCTATAACTGGCGTGCTCGAAGAGACGTTCTCTGTGACGGAAGACCGCTTTGGCGAGCACGTCATCGTCGAGCTCAGGCCGGGCGGCGCCGCGCAGGACGTGACGGAGGCGAACAAGGAGGAGTACGTCGACCTCGTGGTCGCGCACCGGATCGCGGGGCGCATCGCAGGGCAGTTCCGCGCGTTCATGGAGGGGCTCGGGGACGTGCTGCCGCTGGACCTGCTGCGCGTGTTCGACGAGCACGAGCTGGAGCTGCTCATCGGCGGCATGACGGAGATCGACATGGACGACTGGACGCGCTTCACCGACTACCCGCGGGTACGAGAAGACGGATCGCGTGATCGAGTGGTTCTGGGCGTGCCTGCGCTCGTGGCCCGCCGAGCGCAAGGCCCGCCTCCTCCAGTTCACAACCGGCACCTCGCGCGTGCCCGTCAATGGCTTCAAGGACCTCCAGGGCAGCGATGGCCCGCGCCGGTTCACGATAGAGAAGAGTGGGGACCCGAATGGCCTCCCGCGCAGCCATACGTGCTTCAATCGTCTTGACCTGCCGCCGTACGAGGACTACGAGAGTCTGGAGCGCAAACTCCGCTTCGCGATCGAGTGCGTTTCCTTTATTTTTCTAATAGTGGGTTTGTGGCCTCGCTCACAGGTTTTCTGTAATAGGGAGACGGAAGGCTTTGGGCAAGAGTGATCCAGGGACCTGGAAATTATAGAGCAATTCACCGCCCTCTGCGCGCTGGGACACGCAATGGAAGGATTCTTAACTCTCCTCTCTCGCTGCTTTGCTTTCATTTTTTTTTTGTTCGTCAGGCCGTTTTTTTTTTTGTTCATACACAGCCACATCCTTTACGATATATAACGTGTGATATACCACCGCCTTCTCTGCTCTTCGTATACTGTTCCAGAGGTCAGCCCCATTCGCTTACTTTGCGACCTCTGTGCTAATTACAACTACCGACGGCCGTACCCCCCTTCCTCCTTGTTTTCTTATTTACCTACTTGCTAGCTTGCTTGTTTGTTGGTCTGATAGTTAAAGCTTGTACGTACGTATGTATGACGAGAACGACGACCCGATCATGTCCATGGCTTTAAACCGCAGTGCTGAGGCACCATGCGTTGTCCAGGCTAGTTCAAGTTTACGTTTGGCTGACGTGGTCACAATCCACATAGTATTTATCAGGTTGCCAGTGTGGTTGTGGTAAAATCCACGTCGTCGTAAGGACCTCCGTTCTCTGGCTCGTGTGAAAATTACCTAAAAGAGCATGTCATGTCATGTTCTAAATGCTGGGTCGACCTGCCTGGGAACGCGCCGCTGTATGAGTTGGCTTTTCAACCGATCTTTCCCCTCCTCCTCACTGTTTTGTCACTATTGTGATTGGTTCAGACACTGTATTTCCCCACTGGCACCTACCAACGCCACACGAATGTAGACCGTGCTCAATATAGCGCTCAATAGTCAATACAAGGCGACGATTCTATGGAAGAGTGGTTCCATTCTCGGGCATATTTCATACGTCGAATCAATACGTACCGTGAAAGGAAACCGTTATTCGGGAATGAGCAAAGGAAGAAAGGTCCGAATTCGTGCAAACGTCTGTGGGACCAAATCTCATCACGATCCGCCATAGACCGGTGACTGCTCGTTCTATGGGGGTGCCGGCTGCGCAAGAATTGCTCGCTAGAGGAGAATCGAGGATCCTCCAGTCGCCTGCGACACCCTCAAAATCCTTATTCGAACGGCTGGTTACGAGTCTAGATCCGCCACTGGTTTCGGCACCCATATAAGAACTGGGCATTACATTGACTGCCGCTAAGAGTATGTCTCTCAAAAGTCTGTCATTTTCGGAGGTCATTGGCATCTCGCGGCAGCACCCAGTCCTCACATTTTCGACTGCAATTGGCCTTGCTATTTTCTTGACCGCGCGTTATCTCCAAAGCCCATGGCGGAAACTTCCGCCCGGACCAAGAGGTCTCCCTCTCCTAGGTAACGCACTCCAGTTGCGTAACCAGCAATGGCTCCAGTTTACGAGGTGGAAGCAGGAATTTGGTACGACGCTTTTCGCCGCTGACGGAGTGACACATTCCCCTCTAATATCCTTTCAGGCGACGTCTTCTATTTAAGTGCAGCCGGACAGCCGATAGTCGTGCTCAACACCCAGAAGGCCGCGGCAGATTTACTCGACCGCCGTTCCGGAATCTACTCTGACCGCCCGCGCAACATCGTCGCTGCGCAAATTCTCTGCGGCGGCTTGTTCATCGCGTTTCAGAATTATGGGCCATTGTGCGCCGCTTTCTGTCCGCGTTCAGCTCTTCTTTAACGGCTGCTGCACAGATGGCGTAGAATGCGCAGAGCTGCCCACGAAGGTCTCAGCAAGTCTGTCGTCGAGTCCTTCAAGACGACGCAGTTCAATGAAGCTGTTGTGCTCGCCTCTGGACTCCTCGATCAACCTGCGACGATGAACAATCACCTTCGCCGAGCCGCAGCTTCTATGATCATGTCCGTCACCTATGATACCCCGCCGATAGTCTCCGAGCTAGATCCAGGAATCACGGCTATCAACGACTTTGTGGCACGTATCCTGCGAGCAGCTCTTCCCGGTGCACACTTTGTGGAATTCTTTCCGTGGATGAGGCATATTCCGAGCAGGTGAGGCGTTTCCCACATACGATCCGAATTCAAAATCCTTGATGTTCTAGATTTGCCAAATGGAAGCGTGATGCAGAGTATTGGTACGAGAAAGATTCCGCCATGTTTGAAACCCTATTCGATAGCGTCCGCGAAAAGATGGTCTGTCCTTGTCCCCAGTCCCCAGAAGCCGATACTGTTTCTCACGCCACTTCAGTCGAGGGGCATAGATCGCCCGAGTCTGGTGGGAACCTTGATCAAGGATGCAGAGAGGTACGGGTTATCCGACCGCGAAAATTCTTGGGTTGCGGCAACCATGTGGTACGTACACGTACTCTCCTCATTCCAGGTTTGTTGCTCATAGTGAGTATCAGCGCGGCAGGTGCGGATACGACGTCGGCAACCCTGGCTTGGTGGATGCTCGCAATGGTCACCTATCCGGAAGTACAGAAACGTGCTCAAGCCGAGCTCGATGCCGTAGTCGGGCGCTCACGCACGCCGACATTCGCCGATTTCCACGACCTGCCCTACATCCGCGCCATGGTCAAGGAAGCGCTGCGATGGCGTCCTTTTGGCCCCGTTGGCGTCCCACACTGCTCGACGGAAGACGACTGGTATAATGGCATGTTCATTCCTAAGGGCACCATCGTGATGGCCAACATCTGGCATCTCAGCCGTGATCCCGAAATTTACGGCGCAGACGCGGCGGACTTCAATCCAGCGAGATTTTTGGACGCCAATGGAGACATCGCCCCGTGCTCGCCTGAGACGAAGGAGGAAGGCCACGTCTCGTACGGTTTTGGGAGGCGGGTCTGTGTGGGAAAGCACGTCGCGAACAATTCGCTCTTCATTCACATCGCCATGACGCTGTGGGCATGTAGTATCGAGCCCGGGAAGGACGAGCATGGGAATGTGATCCCGATTGACGTGGATGGATCAGTGGAGGACGGTCTTATTGTGTGAGTGTCCTCACGTTTGTCAGACCTTCTGCACTGACGCGAGTGGGTCGCAGTCGTCCCGTGCCATTCAAGGCGGACATCACACCACACTTCCCGGAAGCCGTCAGACTTCTCGCTGGCGAACGGGAATTCAAAGAGCACTGATAAGAGTATACTGAAGGGCATGGGTGCTTCGCTGTAGGATAGCGAATAAATATATTAATAAGAAAACGCGTGCGTGGGTGTTGGCAGTGTCTGCACGAATTGACAACGCTCAACTGCATACACGAGAAGTGCAAAGCCGGAGTTTGTCGGTATTACCCCGCACAACACAGGCGGGCAGAGTTTGGTGGACTGACCACGTAAGGATTGCCGAAGAAGGCAGGCGAAGGCAGTCTTGCAAGTTTCCAGAAACCAGAGCTAGTGCTTGCCACTCACCCACCCTGTCCTGACCTCAAACTGACCCAGTTGTGCGAATGTTAATATTATGTCGCTCATCAACGCCACATGAATAATGTCACGGTAGGCCAAGGAAACCGTTATTCAGGAACGAGCAAAGGAAGAAAGGCCCGTATTCGCATCAGGAAAAATCTCCCGCGCTAGCGAGAGACATCTTAGTGACAGCTAGCGTTCGCTAGTCTCAATTATCTCAAACTATCTCAAATTAGCAAAGTAGGTTTTTCCTGATGTCATGCATGGTCTGTGGGACAAAACCCCTGGTTTCGGCACCCAGACTCGGAGTACACTGTATAAGAACTTGTTGGAATATACCATGTGAGATTTAAACGCAGTTCGTTCCTATCTGATTGTTCCATGCGCTCGGTGCAAACTCGCGCAATGCTTCTGTATTTTGCCTCGGTTCGTGATTTCGCACTTGCTCGGTCGACTCGGCCGATTTCCCCCGTATCCCCTCCTCGTACTCACATCCACGAATCCGATATCGCGTCGCTCTGTAGCAGAGTATAAAATTTGCTACTGTACAGTTTCCAGTCCTTTAGTTAGGCTCGGACCAGCCAGTTTTCGAACTCAGAAGCTCCGCTCGTTTCACGTCGTCTCTCGTCTCAACTCAACTGACTCGGCTAGCAGCACCCTTCAAACTCCGACACCTTGCAACCTCCGCTAGCCGAAAGGTCACTTGTCGAGTGCCTGGTTTCACGACGCCAGTCCTTTAGGTATAAAATCCCTGTGTCTTTCATAGGAATGAAATCATCGGATTTTTGTCTTTCAATCGGGTAGGCGTTCTCCAATAATCGCTTTTCTCGTGCCAATATCGCTCGCGCACATTATCGCTCGCTCTAGTATTCGCTGTAATAGAACTGCCAGTGGGCATCACAGTTTGTCCCGACTGTCGCGCTACGAGTATGTCAATCACTCTCAAGAGTCTGTCACCTTCGAAGGTCATCGGCATCTCGCGGCAGCACCCAGTTCTAGCATTCGGGACTGCAGTTGGCTTTGCTATTTTCTTGGCTGCACGTTATCTCAAAAGCCCATGGCGGAAACTTCCGCCAGGACCAAGAGGTCTCCCTCTCCTAGGTAACGCACTCCAGTTGCGTGGTAGCCAGCAATGGCTCCAGTTCACGAAGTGGAAGCAGGAATTTGGCACGACACTTTTCGCCGCTGGAGAGTGACACATTCCCTCTAATATCCTTTCAGGCGACGTCTTCTATTAAGTGCAGCCGGACAGCCGATAGTCGTGCTCAACACCCAGAAGGCCGCGGCAGATTTACTCGACCGCCGTTCCGGAATTTACTCTGACCGCCCGCGCAACATCGTCGCTGCGCAAATTCTCTGCGGCGGCTTGGCCATCGTGTTTCAGAATTATGGACCGTTGTGCGCCGCCGCTTTCTGACCACGCTCGGTTCTTCCTAACGACTTCCCCGTACTAGATGGCGTAGAATGCGCAGAGCTGCCCACGAAGGTCTCAGCAAGTCTGTTGTCGAGTCCTTCAAGACGACGCAGTCCAATGAAGCTGTTATACTCGCCTCTGGACTCCTCGATCAACCTGCGATGATGGACAATCACCTTCGCAGAGTCACAGCTTCTATGATTATGTCCGTCACGTATGACACCCCACCGATAGTTTCCGAGACGGATCCGGGAATCAAGGCTATCAACGACTGTGTTGCACGTCTTATGCGAGCAGCTCTTCCCGGTGCACACTTTGTGGAATTCTTTCCGTGGATGAGGCACATTCCGAGCAGGTGAGGCGTTTCCCACATACGATCCGAATTCAAAATCCTTGATGTTCTAGATTTGCCAAATGGAAGCGTGATGCAGAGTATTGGTACGAGAAAGATTCCGCCATGTTTGAAACCCTATTCGATAGCGTCCGCGAAAAGATGGTCTGTCCTTGTCCCCAGTCTCCAGAAACCGATACTATCTCTCACGTCACTTCAGTCAAGGGGTATCGATCGCCCAAGTCTGGTGGGAACCTTGATCAAGGATGCAGAAAGGTACGGATTATCTGACCGCGAAAATTCCTGGGTC
>JAKELL010000272.1:0-64029 GCA_021524915.1 Lactarius akahatsu
CATGGGATCACGCCATCAATCTCAAACCAGAAGCGCCGGACCACATCAACTGCAAAATCTACCCTCTTAACCAAACAGAAAACAAGGCACTAAAAGAATTTTTGAACAAACAACTGGCTAAAGGATACATCAAACCCTCGAAATCTCAGTACGCAGCACCTTTCTTCTTTGTCAAAAAGAAGGACGGAAAACTACGGCCAGTACAGGATTACCAAGAACTCAACAAATGGACCATATGCAACCAATATCCACTCCCACTCATACCTCAACTCATCGCAGATCTCAGTGGAGGCTGGATATTCTCCAAATTTGATGTCAGGTGGGGATATACAAACATCAGGATCAAGCCAGGAGACGAACACAAAGCAGCGTTCAAAACCAAGCGAGGATTCTTTGAACCACTGGTAATGTACTTTGGCATGACAAATGCACCGGCAACCTTCCAGGAGATGATGAACTTCATCTTCAGACCACTCATCGAATTCCACGAAAAGAAGGGGACTATTATTCGCGTATATATGGACGACATCAGAGTTGCAACGGCAACAACAGAACAAGTGCATACAGAAGTGGTCCACGACATCCTCGACCTACTGGAACAACACGACCTATATCTCAAATTGGAAAAGTGCACATTCCACTCCAACACCCTCAATTACCTGGGGGTAATCATTAAGAAGGGGGTGATTTGCATGGACCCCGTCAAAATTTTGGGAATTCGCAAATGGCTGACCCCAAAAAATGTCAAACAGGTGCGATCATTCCTGGGCTTCTGCAACTTCTACCACGCTTTCATCCGAAATTTTGCCACACATGCACAACCACTCAACAAACTCACGCGCAAAGACACAGAATGGCTATGGGGAACAGAGCAGCAGACAGCGTTTGACAAACTCAAGACCCTGGTAACAGAAGAACCGGTACTCAAACACCTGGAACTAGACAAACCCTTTGAGCTAGAAGTCAACACCTCAGGATATGTGGTGGGAGCGGTACTACTCCAACGCAATAAGGACAACAAATGACATCCGATTGCCTACTACTCCAACACTCTCAACATGGCTGAATGGAACTATGACATCTATGACTTGGAATTGTTAGCCATTGTCAAAGCACTAAGGAATTGGAGACCTTACCTCGCGGGATCCCCACACAAGATCAAGGTGTTTTCCGACCACATGAACCTGCAATACTGGAGATCCCCCCAGAAGATCATCAGAAGGGTAGCAAGGGAAGTACTGGAACTCTCCGAATATGACATAGAGATTCACCACATCAAGGGAATGGCAAATGGAAGAGTGGACGCCCTATCGAGGAGGCCCAATTACAACCAGGGAGAACATGACAACGAACAAGTCACAGTACTCCCGGACCACATATTTGTCAGAGCTGCAACAATCGACACCACAGACAACCTGATACGCATGAGCCCAACAATCCCAGTGGACGAAATGCAACCCACGCACCCAGTATACACCCAGGACGGCAACACAGTCGCAAAATGGGTAGACCCACACAAGCTCAAACTCATCGAAGGCACTTGGTACAAGGAAGGACAAAGAGTAGTCACAGGGGACGCCCACAAACAAAGGCGTATTATACAGGCCCATCACAACACCCTCACTTATGGACACCCCGGAATCAACCGAACCATCAAATTGATTGAAAGGTACTACTGGTGGCCAGGACTTTGGCAAGAGGCACAGGACTACGTCAAGGGATGCACCGACTGTCAACAAATCAAGGTCAATAACCGACCAACACATGCACCTCTACAACCAATATTCCTGAAACCGGAAGCAACCCCATTCGAGGTCATAGCTCTAGACTTCATCACCAAATTACCCCTATCGGACGGCTGCGATTCCATACTAACAGTAACAGACCACGACTGTTCCAAAGCAGCAGTATTCATCCCGTGCCTGGAGGAAATAAGCGCAGAAGGAACTGTGGCCCTGTACGTGACACATGTCTTTCCCAGATTCAGACTGCCAGCACGCATCATCAGTGATCAAGACCCCAGATTTGTGTCAAAATTCACCCGTGAACTATGCCAGATACTAGGGATCGAACAAAACATCTCCACGGCATACCACCCCAGAACCGACGGCCAATCAGAACGAACCAATCAGTGGCTAGAATAATACCTTCGGTTCTGGGTCAATGAACGGCAAGACAACTGGACACGATACTTGCCAATGGCAGAATTCACGCACAACAACTGGCCAAACAAGTCAACCAAGGAATCCCCATTCAACGTCCTCATGGGTTACAACCTGCGCACTGATTGGACCGATCGACCTTCCCCTATCCCACAGGTGGCGCTGCGAGTACAGCAGTTCAGAGAAGCTAGAGCACGTGCCCAGGAACTGATGATCAAAGCGCAGCAGGGGTGGATCAAACACAAGGACACCCCAAAATACCAAGTCGGAGACCTCGTGTGGCTCGAAGGATGCCACCTACGTACGAACCAGCCAATGGCAAAACTCACACCCAGAAGGCATGGACCATTCCAGGTCATTCAGGTGATGTCCACAGTCAACTACCGCCTAGAACTTCCCACGCAGTGGAGCATCCATCCAGTGTTCCATACAGACCTTCTAACTCCATACAAAGAAACTCCCACACACGGGCCCAATTATCAGTGCCCACCACCAGATCTGATTGATGGAGAAGAATACAAGGTTGAGAAGATTCTGGACTCTTGGCAATTCGGCAGAACAAAGAAACTGCAGTATTTGGTCAAGTGGCATGGGTACCCAGATTCGAACAACCAGTGGGTCAACAAGGATGACATATTCACGGATGAAGCAATTTGGGAATTCAAACATTCAAACCCTGCCAGAGAAACACATATAAGCACTCCCACTCTGAGTCCCACTCCCCTGAGCCCACTGTGAGTACCCTAAGAAGACACAATGCAACGTAATGACGACACCAGCAGGGGTTGTGTCCAAAGTGCGAGGTGTGACAGGCCTTCTTCTGCCTTTGCAGCCTCAGTTATCAGAGTAGCCCACAGGCAGCCTGGGAGTGTCTGCATGATTGGCAACAGCTGCTTGTACAGCACTTGCAACAAGGCATAGATAGTTTCAAAGCGGCCAGTCTGAGCCACAGCAGAGGGGTGTGTTGATAAGTGACCCTTGCGCACTTAGTGGCTCAAAGGACAATCAGATATGGACTGCTGTAGATAAGATATACAGGACTTATGTAGATTAGATTATTATGATCGCACAATCTCGGACTTATTGTATTTCCTTATCTATGACATCACTGTACACTATGACATCATAGAATCCGGACTTTGCATTAACACCCTTGTAGTTTTCCCTTTGTTCTATCCTTATTATGATGTCAGTATGATATCATTAGTCTAGATTCTTCTTGTTCTCTTTGTCCCTTGTTCTCAGAATGTCCACTCCTTTGTCCATTTGTAGAACAAGTATCCTTTGTATTTACTGTGACCAGCCATTACCTGTGTCACCCTGTATTTTGTATAAGTACTACAGCTTGTACGCTCCTGGTCCACATCAGTTCTCATCTGTTGTGTGCCAGGTATGTTTTTCTCCTCTGTAATATGATCAGTTCTCATCTGTTGTGTGCCAGACCATCACTCTGCTTCACTTGCAAGATCTCTCTGTTGCTGCTTCAAGCTCACCTTCATATCTCACTACAGTCACCAGTTCACTATGAGTATGATCCCTTCATGTGCGCTGTTCATCAGGGTGGCAGTACTTCAAAACATTACCTTAATAGTGAACACCAGAGGGTCCAAACCATATTGCATGTAATCTATCTCGCCATCACATTTCTTAATACTTGCATCAGATGAATTCTTGCAATAGACATGATCTGTGTAACATCTACCACAGACGCTTGCCTGACTTAGGCTTCCTGTCTAGTGACGATCCTCAAGAGTTGGTAGTTGTGGTTGATGAAGGTACTGGCATAGAAGGCTGGATGGGGTTGAAGGCTTTCATCCCTTCCAAAGCAGGCATGGAGATCTTCTAACTGAATGATCCCTGGAGGGATTCAGTCGATGTACTTTGCGTTGGCCCAAGAGACGCTGTTGAGAATGTAGAAGGAATGATACGGAGAGGCCACATGTTCATTGTGATAGAGGTTGACTTGATAGGCTGCGGTGTCTGCAGGATAGTGTAGCGGTATGACACCTCGCTACGTCAAGTCCAAGTGTGGAAGTAAAGGCAAACTGTCAGGTGAACACACTCGACCTAATGTGGAGATAAATCATGCACCAAGCGTGCAGTCACGGCGGAGAGGGCAACGACTTAGATCCTTTATACAAGGATGAGGTTGGCAGTGATCACGACGTGGCACGCTGAGTGGAGAACCAAGAGGACAAGTTAGATTGGTAAGGAGTAAGGGAATACAAGGAATGCACACCTGAGTGGAGAACCAAGAGGACAAGTTGGTTCCACTCAGGATGCTACAGGAGAGTTTATATATGCTACTGAAGCTGGGTTCGAACTGAGTCTAAACACTATTACTAAGTGTACAGTAAGACTCCCTGACTCAGGGGCTGACACGTCGTGTCTAATAATAGCGCTATCTATTGTGCTGACTGATGCACTAGTCATAGTGCTGACACGATGCCTTATCTTGCTGAGTAAAACCTAATGCAGCAAGTAAGCGTAAACTACTAAGCGAGTTCTAGAACTATCTAGAATGTTCCTTCCTTATCTACCAATCATATGAGTCCGTACGTAAATAGAGTGTGACTGGATCTGGTTGTCCCATTAAGGGTGCAACTGTCCCAGGGTCACGTGCTTGATGGTGCACATGGTGGCAACATGTGACTAACGATATCTTGTACTTTGGCCCTTCATATCTTCCTTAGATAATTCCGTAAAAATACAGAAAAATAAGGAAAATAATATACGCGTCCATGACAGATAGTCCACTGATCCACGAAGGGACAGGTGTCGATAAGTCACGGGGATCCCTGGTCTAAGGGGATATACCAGACGGACTCACTTAAGAGGAGGGAGGCCTCTTAGTAAAGACAAGTATAAGACAGTGGTATTGGAAGAAGACCAAGATGTGGTACTTGGTCTT
The DNA here is from genome assembly GCA_021524915.1 of Lactarius akahatsu. NCBI lineage: Eukaryota > Fungi > Basidiomycota > Agaricomycetes > Russulales > Russulaceae > Lactarius > Lactarius akahatsu. The sequence goes on from JAKELL010000272.1 coordinate 5,074, forward strand.
CACGCTACTCTACTTATACAGATACATGCAGGCTTTGAAGCGCCGCTTAGATACTACTAGCCAATAGCGTAAGTACCGTGAACCCTAGTACAGCTATCCTAGTATGACTCACTATGAGTCATCCGAGATCCGATCCGTTATTGTACAATCACATGCGCCGGAGCTTACCCGGCTGACTAATCCTACAAGTCCATGATGATATACTGCTGATGAGGTGTCATCGCTGATGTGTCAGTGTCCACTTCCTGGCCTGAGGTGCCAATCGATCCGAAACGTAACATCACCCCCTTCTTATGGTCAAGCCCCAGCTCGACCCCACTGAGCTGCCTCTCTCTGCGCCACAACTTGCTGCCCCATCTCCAACCCGGGGCGGTACGAGTCTCACTCTGCCTTGATGCAAGTTATTGCATTTGTTACGTTCTGGATCGATTGATGGCCTGGGCTGAGGAGTGGACACTGACGCATCGGCTATGACACCTCCATCAGCAGTAATATATCATGGACTTGTAGGATCAGTCAGCCGGGTAAGCTCCGGCACATGTGATTGTGTACGATAACAGATCAGATCATGACTTGTAGTGACTCATTACTAGGATAGCTGTATTAGGGTTCACGGTACTTATGCTATTGGCTAGTAGTAGTTCAAGTGGCGCTTTAAAGCCCATGTGTACTTGTATAAGTAGAGTAGTGCAAAGACCAAGAACAGCATCTTGGTCTTCTTCAAATACCACCACCATCTACTCATCTTTGCTAAGAGGTTCTCCCTCTTAAGTGAGTGTCCAGCATATCCCCTTAGACCAGGGATCCCCATGACTTATCCTTTGCCTGTCCCTTCACGGATCAGTGGAATATCCTGCAGACGTCGCAGCATACCAAGTCAAGCTATACTGGAACGAGCGCATGGCCTCCCCCTATCACTCTTTCTACATACTTGATAGCACTGCGTGGGCCAACACCAAGTACATCAACCGGGTCCCTCCAGGGGTCGTTCAACTTGAAGACATCCATGCCTACTTCGGAAGAGATGAAAGCCTTCAGCCTCACCCTGCCTTCTACACAGACACTTTCGTCAACCACAACTACTGGCTTTCAAGGATCGCCACTAAGCAAGAAGCCTAAGTCAGGCGAACATCTGTGGTAGACGTTACAGCATTGGCGCGTTGCAAGCGTAGCACACACTCCTGCCTTACCTGGGCGATCTTGTCCAGCTCCTCCATTACTCTGGCCAGCTCCGCTTCCTTGGCCTCAACTCCTGCTTGAGCGCATTGGTAGCGGTGAACCTCCACCGTCATCGTGAGGTCCTTCATGTTTGTGAGGGCTCAGTCCACTGACTCCCTCATGATGCTGCACTGATCTAGAAAGATCAGGTCGTCATCGCAGTAGTCGGCGTCCTGGGGATAGTCGTAGTTGGGGGCAGTGTGCACCGGCTTTGTAGTGGTATGACACCTCGCTATGCTAAGTTCAAGTGTGAAGTGATAAGCGAACCATCAGGTGAGCACACTCAAACCTAATGTGGAGATAAATCACGTGCCAAGCGTGCAGTCAAGGTGGAGGGGACAACGACTTAGATCCTTTATACAAGGACAGAGTTGTCAGTGATCACGTCGTGGCACGCTGAGTGGAGAACCAAGAGGACAAGTTAGATTGGTGAAGAGTAAGGGATACAAAGGAATGTGCACCTGAGTGGAGAACCAAGAGGACAAGTTGGTTCCACTCAGGACACTACAGGAGAGTTTATATACGCTACTGGAGCTGAGCTTGAACTGAGTCTAAACACTATTACTAAGTATACAGTAAGACTCCATGACTCAGGAGCTGATGTGTCGTGTCTAATAATAGCACTATCTATTGTGCTGACTGATGCACTTGTCATAGTGCTGACGCGATGCCTTATCTTGCTGAGTAAAAACTAGTACAGCGAGTAAGCGTAAACTACTAAGCGTGTTCCAGAACTATCTAGAATGTTCCTTCCTTATCTACCAATCATATGAGTCCGTACATATGTGGGATGTGACCAGATTGGGTTGTCCCATTAAGGGTGCAACTATCCCAGGGTCATGTGCTTGAAGGTGCACATGATGGCAGCATGTGACTAATGGTATCTCGTACTTTGGCCCTTCATATCTTCCTTATATAATTCTGTAAAAATACGGAAAAATAGGAAAGTAAATATACGCGTCCATGACAGGCTTGCTGTATTGCTGGTCGCTGCCCTTCCTGTAGGCAAGGATGAAAGGGTCCACTGTGAGGATGAGCTGCGTATACCGAGCTGGGTGCAGCCAGTCTTGAGCATCGTGGATCTGGAAAGGGATATAGTGTACTCCCCTGTTGTGGTGGAACCCAAGGGGTGGAGGAGTCTCCACTTGGCGTCAGGAAACCAGACTGTGTTCTTCTGCACGATAGATGCGGACCTTGGGTCAAGCAGCCTTTGGCATATGGATGGGCTCCCTGTCCGTGGTGCATAGTGGTGGGGTTTCGTTGTGAGTGGTGGTGAGGTGGTTGCCATACACGAGGTGTTGGTGTAGAGGGCAATGTTCCTCTGATAGGTACCGGTTGAAGTCCCAGTCCTCTTGAACCTGAGCTTGGTTCGTATCGGTTTGCAGGGATGCCGGCACGTTGGGTGGCAAAGGCTCTCTTGAACCAACTCTCGTAGAGGTTGGTGAAGGAAGGAGGGATGGTATGGGGGTAGATGGACAACTGCCTCCGTCATGAATGGACTGGGAAACTGACAGGGGTGATGATGGTGCATTCTGAATGATGAGTGTAACGCCACCACTGGCGTTAGTCCGACTTGGACACGAAAGGGCGTTCACGACTTAGCAGAATAATCCTTTGAGGCCACGTGACCTGATCACGGGATACACGGCGTTTATAAGCACGTGATCTAGGTATACACTAGGGCAAGTCGTGCCACTAGGTAGTCCGATAATCGATGAAGACGACTCGCCCCGAAGGAGACAAGCGAAGCACGCGGGAAGAGATGAAAGGAGGTGGTGATTTGAAAAAGACCAAGATGGCGTATCTTGGTCTCCTTAAGCCACTATTTATACACATTAGAGGACGCTTTAAAGCTCCCCTTGAACTCGAGACGACTAATAGCGTAAGTAGCTCGAACCCTACTACAGCTACTACTAGGAATGAGTCACAGCACTTAACATGTGATACTACGACTGCTGACTGATGACGAAGTCCATGACACATTACTTCTTACTAACGTGGTCATATCCGTAAGTAAGAGTCCGTTCTTCTCGTACCGTGACATCACCCCCTTTTCAGCCGCGACGACCACGGCGCCGAGTGGGGCCTATCCCTCCGAGCCATGCTTCCTGTCTCTCCGTAATCCGATCCAATGTATTGGCCATCTCTAGTCGGAACTTGCAGCGGGCCAATTCCGACTGTACCCCTCCGAGCGCTTGAGCAAGCGCATGAAGTCGCTGTTCCATCCTTTCAGCCTCGTGTCGATAGGCGCGGAATCTGGTTAACTCAGCTTTAAGCCCGACATCCCTCAACTCGTTCACCGCACGATCCACCCGGTGTTGATTGCTGTGCCCTCCGACGAGGGCGAATAGGTCTTCTGGAGAGTAGTGGGGTTAACCGGTTTCCCGGACGTGCGGTTCGGCGTACAGGGGGCGACTATAGACTTTGTCGCTGTCCTCTACGAGTCCGAGGACGAGAGGATCCGGCCCCGCGATGACTTGGATATAGGACGCTTGTCGGGTGACTCCTTGAGCGTCGGTGATGGGGTAATGTACGAAGTCGTCCCCTCGGTTGTGCTTGTACCCGTGAGGGGCGACACGTGACGAGCCCCCTAGGTATCGGAGACGGACGGCGGGCAGGGTGGAGCTCGGGGTGTCCACTACCACGCCGCCGCGGTATATGGGGCGACCCGTGGTGTCGCAAGCGTATGGGGTTTCCCGAGGGTCGTCAGAGTCGGTGGCAGTAATGAGGTAGGGTTGCTCAACAGGATACCATTCCCTCAGCGTCCCTTCTACCGCTTCGTACACTGCTCTCTCAGCGTCTCGGTGTGTTGGCGGCGTCGGTGATAGACGACCGCCCTCTTGGCTGCTGCTACCGCCAGCTGCCGTCGCCTCCAATCTTCCGCCGACGGCTTCCAGTCCCGCGTCTTCATCCACTCCTGCCATTTCAGGGTTGCGGGCGTCTTCTTCCGTTTGGAGTTCGATACGCACGGGGAGAGGTCGAGATGGGGGACTCGCAAAGAGTCCGACAGCTGTACGAAGCCGAGTAACTTCGGCTTCGGTATACGGGGCAGTGTTGAGGCGATTGCCGTTTGGGTCGAGGAGCCAGTACGTGGCGGGCTGGTCTGGATCCTCGACGTCGATGATGGATTGGACGTTGTCGAGGGCCGTCCTGAGTTCTTCATGGGTGAGGCTGTCGACGAGGCGGGCAGCGAGAGAGGAGGGGGAAGCGGAAGTGGGAAGAGACATTTCTGAGTGAGTGAGGAATCCAGTGTGAGGAGATGGGGGCGACTCAGCGTCAGGTGTCCGGTTTATATGTATTCTGGCCGCCGTTGAACTCCGCTCGTACTCCGCTATGGCTTCGTCAGCGAATACGTCATCCTTGTTGACCCACTGGTTCTCCGAGTCGGGGTATCCCTTCCATTTCACGAGGTACTGCAGCTTCTTGCTCCGGCCGAATCGTCTGGAATCTAGAATGTGCTCCACCTCATACTCCTCTTCCCCATCCACTAGATCCGGTGGTGGGCGTTGGAAATTTTTCCCATGTAGGGGCGTCTCGCGATAAGGCGTGAGTAAATCGATGTGGAACACGGGGTGAATACTCCACTGCGTGGGAAGTTGGAGTTGGTAGTTGACCGGTGATAGGACTCGTGTGATTCGGAATGGGCCGTGTCGTCGTGCCGCAAGCTTGGCTGTCGGTTGATTGGTTCGGAGGTGCTTCCCTTCTAGCCATACCTGGTCTCCTATTTGATATTTGGGTGTGTTGCGGTGTTTGACCCACAGAGATTGTGCCTTTTGGATTAGGTTCTGAGCTTCTTTCCGTGCCTCTCGGAATTGCTGGAGTCGTGTGAGGACCTGTGGGATAGGGGATGGCTTGTCGATCCAATCAGCGCGCGGATCATATCCCATCATGAGTGAAAAAGGGGACTTCCTTGTCGCCTCGTGTGGCCAGTTGTTGTGCGCGAACTCTGCCATTGGTAGGAATTGCGCCCAGTTATCTTGACGCTCGTTGGTCCAAAACCTCAGATATTGTTCCAGCCATTGATTGGTCCTTTCCAACTGTCCATCAGTTCGGGGGTGGTACGCCGTGGAGATGTTCTGGTAGATGCCGAGGATTCGGCATAATTCGCGTGTGAATTTCGATGCGAATCTCGGGTCGCGGTCGCTGATAATTTTCGCCGGTAATCCAAATCTCCGAAATACGTGAGTGACGTACAGGGCAGCGGTTTCTTCCGCAGATATCTCCTCGTTGCAGGGGATGAATACTGATGCTTTGGTGCAGTCGTGGTCAGTTATGGTGAGGATCGAATCATATCCCTGTGATTCCGGTAGTTTAGTGATGAAGTCGAGGGCGATGACTTCGAATGGCTTAGCGTCAGGTATCGGCGTGATGGGTACTAGTGGGGCTCGTGTTGGGCGGTTGTTGACTTTGTGGCGTTGACATTCCGCACAGCCTTGAACGTACTCGGTGACGTGTTTCAACATGTTTGGCCACCAGTGGTCGCGCTCGATGATCCTCGCAGTTCGCTTGATTCCCGGGTGACCGTAGACGGGGGGGTCGTGATGGTTGGCGATAATCGTGCGGATCTCCTCTGGCCCTCCAGTGATTACTCGTGCGTCTCGGTGGTACCAGACTCCATCGACTTTCTTGAGCTTGTGTGGATCTACCCAGGGTCGTAGGATGTCTTCGTTTTGTTCGTGGGTTTCTGGCGATTGCGTGGTGATGGTTCGCACGAATACCTTTTCAGGTAAGACGACGACTCCTTCGTTGTCCCTTTCTCCTCGGTCATAGTCGGGTCTTCGCGATAGAGCATCTGCGCGTCCGTTGTTAGTCCCTTTGATGTGGTGGATCTCGAAGTCATATTCCATGAGTTCTAGGACTTCTCGGGCTACTCGGCGACTTATCTTCTGCGGTGTCTTCCAGTGTGTAAGGTTGAGGTGGTCGGAGAAGATTTTGATCTTGTGCGGTGAGCCTGCCAGGAACGGTCTCCAGTGTCGTAGTGCTTTGACAATCGCTAGAAGTTCCAGGTCATAGATGTCGTAGTTGCGTTCCGCTTCGTTTAGGGTGGCCGAGTAGTAGCCGAGGGGGTGTCTTTTCCCGTCTTGCTTCTTCTGTAGGAGCACTGCACCTATCGCATATCCCGATGCGTCTACTTCGAGTTCGAATTGGTCTGTTAGCGTGGGGTGCGCGAGTACCGGTTCGCTTGTGACTAGGCGTTTGAGGGTTTGGAAGGCCGTTTCTTCGTCTTTGCCCCACGTCCACTCCGCGTCCTTGCGTGTGAGTTTGTTGAGGGCTCGTGCGTATGTGGCGAAACCGCGAATGAAGAGGCGGTAAAAATTGCAGAAGCCCAAAAAGGAGCGTACGTCTCGTACCTTCGTGGGTGTGGGCCAGTCGCGTATGCCAGCAATTTTTACGGGGTCCATGCGAGTCACCCCCTTTTCAAGAATTACCCCCAGGTAATCCATTCGCGGTTGGTGGAATGTGCATTTGGACGGTTTGAAGTATAGGTCGTGGTCGAGTGCTACTTGGAGTACGGCGCAGACGGCATCTATATGCGCTTGAAGCCCTGCATGTTCGAGGGTAGCAATGCCAATGTCGTCCATGTATACTCGGATAATTGTTCCCATTGCTGCAAAGACTCGGATCGTGTCGCCTAGTATGTCGTTCATCATGTTCTGGAACGTTGCCGGTGAGTTTGTAAGTCCAAAATACATGACGAGGGGCTCGAAGAGGCCGTATTTTGTCTTGAATGCCGCTTTGTATTCATCGCCTTCCTTGATGCGTATGTTGTTGTACCCCCAGCGAACATCAAGTTTCGTGAATATGTGTCCGTTCCCCAGGTCGTTGATGAGTTCTGACATGAGGGGTAGTGGGTATTGGTTACGCACAGTGCAGGCGTTGATTCTTCGGTAGTCCTGTACGGGTCTTAACTTGCCATCCTTTTTTTTGATGAAGAAGAACGACGATGCATAAGGGGATTTCGATGGATGGATGTACCCTAGTTTGAGTTGTTCATCTAACCATTCGCGTAGTTGTCCGTCTTCGTCTTGTGACATCGGGTAGACTTTACAGTCGATGCTGGGGGGTGTGCCGGGTTTGAAGTCAATTGCGTGGTCCCAGGGTCGCGAAGGTGGGAAACGGTGGGACGCTTCTTCGCTGAAGATTTTTGCGAACCGTTGGTATGGTTCGGGAAGGGCTTCCACGACGATGTTTTGATTAGCTGCAATGGCTAGTTCGGTGGCTGTGGTACGTATCTGGCATTCCTCTTCGAGTTCTCGGACGATGTCCTCGGCTTCGTCTTGAGTCATTGTACAGGCGATGGTGGTTTGTGCTTCTGTGGGGTTGATTGATCGAAGCACTACTGGGAGTGCTCCTTCGTGGATGGTGGCGTGTGCCCAGCTGATAGTTGGTTCGTAGGTTGCTAGCCAGGGGTATCCAAGGACGAGATCTTCGTTTCCTATGTCGGTGACGAGGAATCTCATGGTCTTAGAGATGTTATTGGTCTGGACGTCTAGATCAACAAAGTGTGTAATGGACCCAGCTTTATTTTCTGTGTTATCGATGTTCCAGATTTTCTTTGGTTTTTCGAGGGTTTGTAGTCCAAGGCCCATGCGTTTAGCGAACGCGGGTCTTATAAAGTTGTCGGTGGCTCCGGAGTCGACGAGCCCTTTAATGTCGGCCATAGAGTAATTCGTGCGAATCGATACTGGAATTCGGAGCGAACGGTAGCGAGTCATGATTACAGAATTACAATTGACTGCCCTCACCCAGGCCGATGGGTTCAGGCGTCCTGAAAACCCTCTTGGGTCCAGAGATCTTTGAATACGAGGTCCTTGACCTCGTCACTAGCCTCCCTCAATGTTTCCATCCACCCTTTGGCTTGTTCTTCGGCCGTGGTTTCTGTGCGACGTACGGTTGCGGGTTCTTGGTAGTAGTCGGTTTCTGTGTTGCGACTCGTACTCGCGCGTGGTTGGAATTGTTGTCTGGGTTTTCTGGGCCGTGTACAGTCTCGTGAGAAGTGGCCTGGATTATTGCAGTTATAGCAGATCACTTCCCTCATGTCACGGCGTGGTCCGTTCCCTCGATTCTGCCCGTTTCGTGGGGGAAACGGTGGTCGTGGGTTGCTTCGGTTCGGATCTCCTACTTCTGCAAGGCGTGCGCGAGTCCGATCTGCCGATGTGTCCATAGCGTTTGGGTCGTAGCGTGGTGGTGGGAATCTGGGTGGTGCCCATTGTGGGGCGTATCCTCGATTTTGTTGAAGTCTGGGCGTCGGGGGGTTACGTGGGGTGGCGTTGATCCCTAGGCGTGCACGTAGGTGAATGTATTGCTTTTGCCTTCGGAGTGCTGCTTCCTTCCATTCATTGAAGGTTTGGGGGTCGTCCAGTTCGTAGATTTTTGTGAACAGGGCTCGTGGAAGTCCCGCCGTGAATCGGTCCAGGGTTTGGCGGTCGTTGAGGCGATAATCAGCCTTCCGTGCTAACTGTTCAAAATTTGTGACGTACGAGTCAATATCGTCGCCAATCATCTTGAATCCCTTCGCCAATGTGGCCTGTGCTTGCTCTTGTTCGAGTACATTTGAGAAGCGGTCGGAGAATCCCGCCGTTAAGGTGTCCCATAGGAATGGGTCGTATCGGCTGCGTCCTTGGTGTAACTCGTTGTTGAGCCACTGGAGAAATCCGAGCGTCCAGTTGGATACTCGTGGACCTTTGATGAAGCCTAAGAACAATAGGCATCGCCGGTAGACGTTGGTCATAATCGGCGCTTCTGAATTTTGTCCCCAGTATATGTGCCATTGCGTGAGGAATGATTCGTACTCATCTCGATTCCCATCGAATATGGTCGGGGTTTCTCCCACTAACTTGTCTGATCCGTGTGGGGGTCCCGGTGCTGGCCCTGCTGCTGGCGGTGGTGGGGGTGGTGGTCCTCCTCCGAAGGGGTCCCCTCCTCCTCCTCCTCCGAATTGAGGTTGTCTTCCCCTATGTGGCGGTTGTCCGTCCCCTGGTGGTCCTTGACCAAAGGGTCCTCCACGTCTTCTGGGTGGTGGGGGTCCTCCTGCGCCTGGTGGTGGGTCGGGGATATCTGGTCCCACTGCTCTGAAGATGGCCGCGTCGTCTGCGGTCATACGGTGTCCCGTTGTTGGGTTGATAGGGCGTAGGTAGGATTCTGCTTCTTCGGTGATTCTTCTGGCTTCTTCGAGGGCCAAGTCTTCTTGGGTGATTGTTGCTGTTGCCATATCTGCGGGTGGACGTACTTCGATATTTTCGGGTTCGTTGATACGTAGGGACTCAGCTGTCTGTATTATCTCCCCTACTTCGGATTCTTCTTCGTTGTCCGTTTCTTCGTCGTCTCCACTAGTCTCAGATGGTGCGGGGGTTCTTGGTTCGGATGTGCTGGGTTCTTCTTCGGGTTGTCCGTCTATGCGTCCCCACTCTTCACGTGTGGGTAGGTTCCTCGCGTCGATATCGCAGTTGTAGTTTCTTCCTGCGGGTCGTACTGCGTCGTATCGGTTGTCTATAGGGTTCCAAGTGATCTCAACCCAACACAAATTGTCGAAATTGAACTCAACGGGGCGGTATCGGGTTGGCCCCGATGCGAAGTCTACGAAGTATCCTGTCTCTCCTCGGTATTCTCTCCACCTAGCGGCTCCTAGGAATTGTGTTGGTACGTTGCGGTCTCCTCGTCGTTCGAGGGAGTAAGCTTGGAAATTTCTCCACTGGTCTCGAGTTGTGAACGCCACGATGAAGGGATCTTGGTCTTAATGTAACGCCACCACTGGCGTTAGTCCGACTTGGACACGAAAGGGCGTTCACGACTTAGCAGAATAATCCTTTGAGGCCACGTGACCTGATCACGGGATACACGGCGTTTATAAGCACGTGATCTAGGTATACACTAGGGCAAGTCGTGCCACTAGGTAGTCCGATAATCGATGAAGACGACTCGCCCCGAAGGAGACAAGCGAAGCACGCGGGAAGAGATGAAAGGAGGTGGTGATTTGAAAAAGACCAAGATGGCGTATCTTGGTCTCCTTAAGCCACTATTTATACACATTAGAGGACGCTTTAAAGCTCCCCTTGAACTCGAGACGACTAATAGCGTAAGTAGCTCGAACCCTACTACAGCTACTACTAGGAATGAGTCACAGCACTTAACATGTGATACTACGACTGCTGACTGATGACGAAGTCCATGACACATTACTTCTTACTAACGTGGTCATATCCGTAAGTAAGAGTCCGTTCTTCTCGTACCGTGACAATGAGGGTAGGTTGGACTGAGATTGGGAGTAGGTTGTCAAGGACATAGTGGACTTGGACTGGGGATGAGGACATGAGTGAATGGAAGAGCAGGTGAAGGAGATGGGGACATCTCTTGGGATGTTTGTAACGTTCCACTGGACATTCTTCTTGTACTGCAGACAAGGCTAACGAAGTGACCTAGCGATCACCAGATATGTTGAAGTCACGTACTCAATCTTCTACTTGCTCGCTAACAAGTCATAGTAATGTTACCCAAAGGATGCAGAGAGAGGCGAAGAGAGTAAGTCAAAGTAGATGTAGCAGAGATAGTCGGCAAGACAGCACAACTAAGGAGATGATGCATCTGCAAGGGTGGACCCTGTCAAAGCTGTCAGGGACCGGTCGGTGACAGTTGGCAACCAGTCCCTGACAGCTTTGACAGGGTCCACTTTTGCAGATGTGCAGCACGTTCCTTGAACAGCAAGAGTAGAGCGGAAAGGAATGGATGTGAGGCCTTATGGCGATTCACCAGCTAAGGACTAGGAGTTGACAACCAAAGTCTATTCAGCACTCAACTGGCAAGACAGCGCAGAAGAGGCAAGGTGTTTGGGTGGTATAATCCAAGAAGTCAAGCTTAGGTCTTCAGCGACCAAGCCAGAGCCTATATACATGTCCAAGGAGGTTTGAACCCCAGCTTGGAACTCCGAAACCCTAATATCCAGATCCTAGGAATGAGTCACAACAAGTCAGAAATAAGCAATCGGCCAATGGCAGTAGGGCGCAAAGGCATGGGTCAGAGATAACAATCCGCAGCTGTATGAGTGCTGCTTCCATCCAATCAGGACACAAACATTGTATAGTACATCAGAATCAAGGCACAATCGATAGGCACATATGAGTCATCACAAACATGAGGCAGTCAAGACCGGTCCAGGCACAAGCTCATCTGGACCCTTCTGGTGTGAGTCTAGCCAGGTCACATGCCAGGGTCACGTGATGGGCGCTTGATGTAAGATCATGTGATCTACTCCCAATATTCTTGAGCGATTCCATGGTAGGCAGGAAGGTCACGTGACTTAGCTGGTTGTTGGGCATGTTCAGCCACAAGCCTCATAACTTCAACCTCTTCTTCGGCATATTCAGCACGTGATCGCTTCACGGCGGTGTTCTGAGGTCGTGCAGGGGTGTCTGGGGGAGCAGTTACGGGTGAAACTGTAACAATGTTCCTGCGCTTATATGTGTTTCTCTGGCAGGGTTTGAACATTTGAACTCCCAAATTGCATCATCTGTGAACATGTCATCCCTGGAGACCCACTGGTTGTCTGAGTCCAGGTATCCACGCCATTTAACCAAATACTGTAGTTTCTTTGTCCTGCCGAACCACCAGGAGTCTAGAATCTTCTCGACCTCGTATTCTTCTTTGCTGTTAACTAGATCCGGTGGCAGGCACTGATAGTTGGGGCTGTGTGTGGGAGTTTCTCGGTAGGGCGTCAGAAGGTCCGTATGGAACACTGGGTGGATGCTCCACTGCATGGAAAGGTATAGGCGGTAGTTGACTGCGGACATCACCTGAATGATCTGGAATGGTCCATGTCTTCTTGGTGCGAGTTTCACTGTTGGTTGGTTGGTACATAAGTGGTGTCCTTCTAGCCACACAAGATCACCAATTTGGTATTTTGGGGTGTCCTTGTGTTTGATCCACCCTTGCTGCACTTTGATCATCAGTTCTTGGGCGCGTGTTCTAGCCTCTCGGAATTGTTGGATGTGCAGCACCACCTGTGGTATAGGGGAAGGTCAATCAGTCCAATCAGCGCAGGGGTTATAGCCCATGAGGACGTTAAATGGGGACTCCCTGGTGGATTCATTTGGCCAATTGTTATGCGTGAATTCCGCCATTGGCAGGTATTGTGTCCAGTTGTCTTGCTGCTTGTTGACCCAGAACCTGAGGTATTGTTCTAGCCATTGGTTAGTTTGTTCTGATTGGCCATCGGTTCTGGGGTGGTATGCCGTGGAGATATTTTGTTCAATTCCGAGTATTCAGCATAGTTCATGGGTGAATTTTGACACAAATCTAGGGTCTCAATCACTGATGATACGCGCTGGCAGTCTGAATCTGGGAAAAACATGTGTCACATACAGGGCCACAGTTCCTTCTGCGCTTATTTCTTCCAGGCACAGGATGAATACTGCCACTTTGGAGCAGTCGTGGTCTGTTACAGTCAGTATGGAATCACAGCCGTCCAATTGGGGTAATTTGGTGATGAAGTCTAGTGCTATGACTTTGAATGGGGTTGCTTCCAGTTTGGGGAATATTGGTTGTAGAGGGGCTTGTGTTGGGCGGTTGTTAACCTTGATCCACTGACAATCGGCACAACCCTTGACATAATCTTGTGCCTCTTGCCGAAGTCCTGGCCACCAGTAGTATCTTTCGATCAGTTTGATGGTTCGGCTGATTCCCAGGTGTCCGTAGGCTAAGGTGTCATGATGAGCTCATATAATATGCCTTCATTCGTGGGCATCTCCCATGACCACTCTTCGTCCCTCCTTATACCAAGTGCCCTCAATGCATTTGAGTTTGTGTGGGTCTACCCATTTTGTGATCATGTTGTGGTCTTGGGTGTATACTGGGTATGTGGGTTGCATTTCGTCCGTTGTGATTACAGGGCTCATGCGTGTTGGGTTATCCGTGGTGTCGATTGTTGCAGCTCTGATGAATATGTGGTCAGGGAGTACTGTGACTTGTTCGTTGTCTCGTTCTCCCTGGTCATAGTTGGGCCTCCTTGACAGGGCATCGGCTCTTCCGTTCGTGGTTCCCTTGATGAGGTGAATCTCTATGTCATATTCGGAGAGTTCCAGTACTTCCCTTGCTACCCGTTGGCTGATCTTTTGAGGGGATCTCCAATATTGTAGATTCATGTGATCGGAGAATACCTTGATTTTGTGTGGTGATCCTGCAAGGTAGGGTCTCCAGTTTCTCAGTGCTTTGACAATGGCTAATAGTTCCAGGTCGTAAATGTCGTAGTTTCATTCTGCTGCATTGAGGGTGTTGGAGTAGTAGGCAATTGGGTGTCATTTGTTGTCCTTGTCGTGTTGGAGCAGTACCGCTCCCACTGCGTATCCCGAGGTGTCGACCTCTAGTTCGAAGGGTTTGTCTAGTTCCAGGTGTTTGAGTACCGGTTCCTCTGTTACTAGAGTTTTGAGTTTGTTGAATGCTGCTTGTTGTTCCATTCCCCATGACCATTCCATGTCTTTGCATGTGAGTTTGTTGAGCGGTCGTGCATGTGTGGCAAAATTTCGAATGAAAGTGCGGTAGAAGTTGCAGAAGCCTAGGAATGATCGCACCTGTTTGACATTTTTGGGGACTGGCCACTTGCGGATTCTGGAAATTTTGATGGGGTCCATGTGAATCACCCCCTTCTTAATGATTACCCCCAGGTAATCGAGGGTGTTGGAGTGGAACATGCATTTTTCCAGTTTGAGATATAAGTCATGTTGCTCCAGTAGGTCCAGGATGTCGTGAATGGCCTCTGTGTGCGCCTCTTCTGTTGTAGCTGTTGCGACTCTGATGTCGTCCATATATATGCAAATGATGGTTCCCTTCTTCTCGTGATATTTGATGAGTGGTCTGAAGATGAAGTTCATCATGTCCTGGAAAGTTGCTGGTGCATTTGTCATGCCGAAATACATCACCAATGGTTCATAGAATCCCCATTTTGTTTTAAACGCAGCCTTGTGTTCATCTCCTGGTTTAATCCTGATGTTGGTGTACCCCCACCTGATGTCGAATTTGGAGAAGATCCAGCCTCCGCTGAGGTCCACAATTAGCTGAGGTATGAGCGGGAGTGGGTATTGGTTGCGTATGGTCCATGTGTTGAGTTCCTGGTAGTCCTGTACTGGTCATAGCTTTCCATCCTTCTTTTTGACGAAGAAGAAAGGAGCTGCATACTGGGATTTAGAAGGTCAAATGTACCCCTTGGCCAACTGTTCATCTAGGAATTCTTCCAGGGCTTTATCTTCTGCTTGGTTGAGCAGGTAGATCTTGCAGTTGATGTGGTCTGGCGCACCTGGTTTGAGGTTGATGGCATGGTCCCATGGTCTGGAAGGCAGGAACCATTGCGACTCCTCTTCACTGAATACCTTTGCATGTCTCCTGTATTCTGCGGGTAGTTCCTTCTTCTCTGGATTCTGGTGGGCCAGAATTGCTAGGTCTGTTGCCATTGTTCGTACATGTGCCAGGTGCATCTCCTCCTCTAGTTCCTGGAAGGCCTGCAGTTTTTGCTGGTCCTGTATTTGTGTGACTATTCGGCGGATCTCCGTTTGTTTTTCTGCAGGGGTCGGTGGTTTGTTCGGGTTGGTAGTGCGGATAATAGTGGGGTATTGTTTGGTATCCATGGTGGCAGTTGCCCATTGTATTCTTGGTTGGAATGTTGCGAGCCACGGGTATCCCAAGATGATATCTTCTCCCCCTACATTGGTGGTGAGGAACTGGATGGTTTTTAATTTTCCATCAGTCTGAATATTTAGATCGATATAGTGGGTGATCTTCCCCCCTTTGTTATGTGTTCCGTCGATGTTCCATATGTTGCAGGGGTTGGGTTGTTCCTTTGTTCCCAGGTTCATTCTTCTGATGAAGTCTGGGTGTATGAAGTTGTGTGTGGCTCCAGAGTCCACTAATGCTTTCTTGTTGGCCATGAAGTAACTCGTGTGGATCAAAACTGGGACATGCATAGATCAATAGTGTGTGATAAATGACAAGTTACAATTTGAAGCCCTCACCCAGGCTGTTGGGTTCAGGCACTTTGAAAATTCTGCCTCCCCACCATATTCTTAACCAGCTCCTCTGCCTGTTCCAGTGGTAGGGCTGCGACGCGCACTAGGATGTCTTGGACCTGGGAGTCTGCAGTGGCATGGTTTGCTTGCACTGGTTCATCCAGGTCGATGAGAGGTTCTTCCACTACGCTTTGTGGAGCAGTGGGGACTTCCTCGATATAGGTGCCTCTGCCTCTGGCTCTCCTCAGCTGATTGCAGTCTCATGAGAAGTGTCCCCTCTGGTTACAGTTGTAACAAGTGACATCCCTTAGGTTCATTACTCCTCGTCCACCTCCTCTACATTGCATGAACCCAGCCCTTGGTGGGAACGGGGGTCTTCCTGGGTTCCAGTCCCTTGGGTCCTCTGGGTGGTTTCAATTGACATCGCCAATTTTGGCAACTCTTGCCTGGACTCTTCCTGGGGTGGTGTCCATTGTGTCGGGGTAGTTACGATATTGCTGCCACCCTTGCTGGTTCCCCTGGTGCTGTGGGGCTTGGAACTGGAGAGGTCGGTTTTGACAAGGAGGACATTGCATCGTTTGTGGTTGCCTTCTGAAGCCATCTGTTCTGGCCTTCATGTGTAGGTACCGCTTCTGTTGTTTGATAAGGGTGTTCTTCCACTGGGAGTAGTTGTGTGGGTTGTGGAACTGATAGGCGTTCTGGTATAGTTTGAGGGGGACGCCTCTTGTGAACTTGTCAAGGACTAGTGGTTCGTCCAGCTGGTAGTCAACCTATCGGACTAGCTTTTCAAATTTGGTGACGTAGCTGTCAATGTCCTCATTCGACATTTTGAACCCTCTGTTGAGTTCTACTCTTGTGCGGTCCTTTTCTAGGTTGTTGCAGAATTGGCCTTTGAATGCAAGCTCTACTCCTGCCCAGAGCCATGGGTTGTTCTTGTTTGTCTGGTTGTCAAGCCATTTCGTGGTCTCTGTTGCCCATTCATTGACGAGCGGTCCCTGGATGTATGTTAGGAACATCATTGCCTTGATATAGGGGACTTTGAGGCTTTGGTTGGCCACATTGACCCCTGCAAACCAATTCCACTGTGAGAGGAATGCTTCTGCTTCGTCCCGATTGCCTGTGAAGATCTTTGGTTCTTTTCCTAGGAATTTGACAGTATCAGGCATGGTGAACGGGGTTGTGTTTATTTGCCCCTTGTCGTTGTGGGGGTTATCATCAGGATCTCCCCCTGGCAGGGGTCCTCTGTCTCCTCCTCCAGGTGGTGGCTCATGTCTGCTTTTGCCTAGTAGAGCCATTCTAGCTGCGGCCATTGTGATAGTTGCAGACATATCAGTGGGGATAGACTCAGCAATTTGTTTTAACTGTTCCTCCTCCTGTTCATCTTTGATTAGGATTTCTTCCAGGTTGCTCCTGATTGATGGTGATGGAGCTGGTGTCTTGGGTGTTGGGGATTGGAGGGGTTCCTCTTCTTCTCTGTCGATTGTTCCCCACTGATCTCTTGTGACAACTTCTGCTTGTTGGATGTCAAGCTTGAAGCTTGAACTTGCGGGTCTGGTAGCTTGATATTTGTCGTTGGTGGTATCCCAACGGATTTCTACCCAGCAGTGGTTGTCAAAGTTGAATTCTACTGGGATAAGTCGAGTGACGTTCTGGTGATTAGTGTAGTAAGTGATGTAGCCTGGATCTTCTGCGTCGTCCTTCCAAAATGTGGAGTTTAGGTATCTCTTGGGGACATTACGATCTCCCTGTCTGTTGATGTAGTAGGGTCAGAATGGGACCCAAAGTTCTTTGGTGAGAGGATTGGCCACGGTGGGATCTTGGTCTTAATGTAATGTCTACCACGGACGCTTGCCTGACTTAGGCTTCCTGTCTAGTGATGATCCTTGAGAGTTGGTAGTTGCAGTTGACGAAGGTACTGGCATAGAAGGCTGGATGGGGTTGAAGGCTTTCATCCCTTCCAAAGCAGGCATGGAGATCTTCTAACTGAATGATCCCTGGAGGGATTCGGTCGATGTACTTCGCGTTGGCCCAAGAGACGCTGTTGAGAATGTAGAAGGAATGATACGGAGAGGCCACACGTTCATTGTGATAGAGGTTGACTTGATAGGCTGCGGTGTCTGCAGGATAGTCCACTGATCCACGAAGGGACAGGTGTCAATAAGTCATGGGGATCCCTGGTCTAAGGGGATATACCAGACGGACTCACTTAAGAGGAGGGAGGCCTCTTAGTAAAGACAAGTATAAGACAGTGGTATTGGAAGAAGACCAAGATGTGGTACTTGGTCTTCACACTACTCTACTTATACAGATACATGCGGGCTTTGAAGCGCCACTTGAATACTACTAGCCAATAGCGTAAGTACCATGAACCCTAGTACAGCTATCCTAGTATGAGTCACTACAAGTCATCCAAGATCCAATCCATTATCATACAATCACATGCGCTGGAGCTTACCTGGCTGACTGATCCTACAAGTCCATGACAATATACTGCTGACGGGGTGTCATAGCCGACGCGTCAGTGTCCACTTCCCAGCCCAAGGTGCCAATTGATCCGAAACATAACAATCTGGATGATTGGAGAACACAACTTCATCTTTGATGCTGCTTGCCTTGCTGGCTCCATGTTTACAGCCAAAGAAAAGTAAGATCGTCACTAACATCCACTGGTCAAGTTTAACCTGGCAGTGAGATCAGAATAATGGGGCTCACTGTTGTGTCATTTCCTATAATCGGGACTAGAACTGAACCCCTGGTGCATGTGATGGAAGCAAAAGTTTGTTGAAGCGCAGAACTAATGAGTGAGGGGTTAATAGCAAAGAGCTAAAGACAAGTAACTTCAGAGGGTGAAGGAACTCTATAGCAATACTACTACACACCTAAAGACAAGTACTAAGACATCTGTGAGTAAAAGGTAGTGTAGAGAAAAAGAGAAGGGACTTACACTTCAGAGGGTGAAGGAACTCTGAAGTGTAGAGGCGAAAACAGCAGTCCTTATATACAGGATGCTTAGCTAAGAATGGTCTGTGCACACAGGTGATCCAAACACAATACAGGTGGTCTGTGTGCCAGAGGGAGAAATGCCATTGGAGGGCAGAGAACAATAGCTGCCTAAAGCAGACAATACCAGTATCTTAACAATGAAGAACAATAAGAGTCATATATGACTCTGTCAATAAAGATAAACAAAAGTGGTCCGTAAGAGTCTGGCCAAGTCCAAATCATGATGAACAGCGCACATGAAGGGACTATACTCACAGTGATCTGAGACATCTGTAAAAGTGGGGGGTGTCAAAAGCTGTCAGGGACCGGTCTGGACCGGTCCTTGACAGCTTTGACAGGTACCAGTTTTGCAGATGGACTGTGGTGAGATATAGAGGGTGGCTGGAAGGCAGCAGCAGGGAGTAGTCAAGCAAGTAAAGCAGAGTTAGAGTCTGGCACACAGCAGATGAGAACTGATGTGGACCAGGAGCATACAAGCTACACTATTTATACAAAGCTAGAGGGTGACACAGGTAACACTGGGTCACAGTAAATACAAGAGACATTGTTCTATAGACGGACAAAGGAGTGGATGTTCTGAGAACAAGGGACAAAAGAACAAGAAGAATCTAGACTAGATGATATCATACTGACATCATAATAAGGATAGAACAAAGGAAACTACAAGAGCATTGAGTACAACGCAAAGTCCAGATTCTATGATGTCATAATGTACAGTGATGTCATAGATAAGCAAATACAATAAGTCCGAGATTGTGTGATCATATTAATCTAATCTATATGAGTCCTGTATATCTTATCTACAGCAGTCCATATCTGATTTTCCTTTGAGCTGCTAAGTGCACAAGGATCACTTATCAACAAATCAGTCCATAGGGGACAGATACTGTATTTAGTATATGGGATGACTCAATCATATCCCACGAGACATGTGACATAGGTCGCGTCTCAACAGAGTTCTGTTTGTTGATCGATTTGATCCTGTCCTCGATCGATGGTGGATCACACGATCGATCAGCTCACTTATTCGCCCATATCTGAGATTACACCTATCAATGCATAGAACATGTTACCGGACCTACAACGATGACGGAAGGCCGTGAGAGACTTGCACGCGAATATTGGCAGCACTGGCATCGCCCATGCCAGGCGAGTCTGGGGCAGGGCCGTTGTCTGTTCCTCTACAGCTTCTCGTCCGTGACAACATCCTGGCACCACGTATTTTGTTCTCCGATGACATAGGTATTCAACTACATCTTTGGTCCGACTTGCGGTCACTGGCGTTTCTCTCAAATACTACCACCGGTTCGACTCTCCAACCCTTTCTCCTTGCCTTTCTCACAACCTTCTAATTTACGCTAATTCATCATGAGAAGAAATAGTCAACTCGAAACCATCTCCCTCTCAATCTTGTCGTCCTCACAAAAGCGATCAAGCCTATCCCTCAAGTAGAGCAAGTTTCGTTGCTCAGGACAACGGGGATAACATTGGGTCGGCTCAGAACTCAAAAAAGGTCCGAGAGCAGCGCATCTGCCTCATCACAAAGTCCGCTGCGCAGGTACTTCGTACGCCTGTCGTCCATCCCCGTCAATCTGACTCACCAACCTTGTCACCACCGATCCGATCCACGCAGCCTTCACCGTGCGACCCACGACACAAAGATGCAATGATGGCGGCTGAGCCCATGCTTCCGTCACTTGCGTGGCCAACGTCGACCACCGCCATTCACGACATCCTGTTCGCTGTGTCTCTGTTGGGAGCAGCAAGATGAAAAGAGCAGTCGCGGCGGGACTACATCTACGAGCTGCATAATGTTACTGACGAGGTCAACGTTGTGCTTGTGCTTGATGTACATGACCTGACTGGGGCCGCACCAACTGGTCAAGGAGGAAACGCGCAGTTGCGAGACTGAGGAAAAGCGGCTTGTGTTCGTGTTCATAAAGATGGTGCGCGGTCGTCTGTCCCCATCCCCCTACCTTCTCCAAGTTATTGGATAAATGAAGCAGATGTACAAGCTCCGGATCCTGAAGCAGTTGAAGCTGAAGCTGAAGACGCAAGGGGGCTGTGAGAGGCTCTAGGATGGACCCATTGCACCGCCTCGTAGCCAAGACCAGGCCGACGAGTGAGCGAGGCAGAGCTGTTATTTATCCTTCCACAGTCTCTCGTTCATGACTACATCCTGACACCGCCAGTTCGTATCTCTCATCCTCAAATGCCTCAACACCCGATGACATGTGGTAGTCGACTACGCCGTTTGGCTCGATTTCTGACCACTGGCGTTCCTCTCAAATATCCCAGGGCTGAAGCGCTGACGCCCCAACCCTTCTCACATGCCTCTCATTCATATCAATTCGCCATGGCGAATTCGGCAGTACCATCCTCAATCAAACTTGTAATCTCTCAACGGACTCGAAAAAAAGCCAAGCCCTGGTCCTCAAATGGAGTACGCATCAGATTTTTTCGTCGCGCATGACATTGCGGCCAACATCGCGGGGATTCGCAACTCAAAAAGGATTTCAGGTACGCTCGGTCTCAAAGTTCGCGGTGCACCAAAGCAGCGCAAGCGCTCCATACGTCTGCTGTCCGTCGCCTTCCATCAGTACTTACCTGAGTACTTCCTTGCCAGCCTGGCCACTGATCCGTTCCACTCAGTCTCAGCTGCACGAGTCACCGCACCAAGTGTCCAAGACGTAACGATGGCGAGTAGCTGACATAGCTATCCACATCCCATTCGCTATATCGGAGCAGGGCATCTGCCAGGAACGGCAAGACGAAGGAACAGCTGTAGCCTCAAACAGGCACGCAGCTCAAGGTAGCCGACGAGCTTGCTGCCGTATTGCTCGTGCTCGACGTGCACGACCTGGTTGGGCGCCGCGGCCAGCTGGTTTAGGAGATGTGCTGGTGTGAGGCGGAGGAGGGCAAGGGTTCGGTTCGTGATCATGTAAAAAGATCGGTACGTGCCTGTATATATATATGCACTGTTACTGCTCCGGCTGGTCCTGAATGACTGTGAACTTGTAAGGTCTCAATGTGATTCATCTCCCACCATCACTGGGAACACCAGTTTGTGTATGTGTGTTTTGTTCTTTGATACCTACTCGTTGCAACATTCTGTCATACTGTACTCGGCGACTCGGACAGATCACACGATTCAGGCAAGTTTAGACGGGTTTATCAGTTTCTGAGTACGTGTCGTGTGTTATGTATACAGTGGGAATGGTGCGATATACGACGGAACCATAGACAGCTGTAATACGAGGATATCGAGTAGCGATCGGGCAGGGATCAATACAAAGGGAGAGTGGATGATAACGGTATGGGGGCCCCTACCCTTCTCAAGAAAATATCAAGTCGTAATGAGTGTGATGACTGAATGAGAGAGATATACATGCAGAGATGAAATCCAAAAAAAAAAAAAAGAGAAAAAAAAGAGCGCACATGAATTTGGTTCATTCCTCCGGCTCGAGTTTCCAGTGCCAGTGCGCCCCTGAAGGAAACACGACGCAGCGTGATGACGATCTCAGCGGATCCTACCTCCACGGCGCGAGACGTGAGGGGCTTTCTTCCGCCTTGGCAACCTCGATCGCCAGCGAGGCCTGCAGGCGGAGTGTGCGAAGCGCCTGCACGATCGACAACGGCGAGCCGAGTTTGTACAGTGCTTGCAGCGAGACCTAGAGTACAGTACCAACCACTCAGTGCCAGAGCTAGGGCGGGCAGCCAACACGTACCTCATCTGAAGAGACAGCCTGAGAAGCTCGAGCCCCGCACCTGTCTTTCCTAGCACGCCTAACAACTGCCCATGCATGCGTGTCATCCACATCGGGTGCGAGTACGAGTACAAGCGCCTTCAGCGCTCCGCCAAGCGCACAAGACAGTGTCGTGGGGCGATAACCATCGTACACCGTGTTGGTGACGCTTAGCGTAGCGCTGTGCAGCGGATGGCCGGGAGCGAGCGCAGCCACAAGGCCGGGGGTGCTTTCGAGGACGGCGAGGCGAGGCGCGCCAGCGGGCGGCACGCCGGCGAAATGGGGCAATGCGAGATGCATGAGATGCGCACGCACAGTTGCAGCGAGAAAGTCATTGTGGAACGCGTCGGGCAACGTGGAGCACGTGAGCATTCCTGGCACTGCGGTGAGTAGCTCCGCGTCGAAGGCAGGCAGTGTCAGCGCTGACAGCGCGCGCACCTAGCGGAGCGATGGCTGCCATCAACCCCAAAATTTCAGGTCTGTGACTGCAATGAGAACCAGCAGGAGTTTTCGGAACATTGGACTAAGAGCAGGTAAGTTGGTTGCAGTCTATTCTGTAATTGGTGGCCCGACGACACCAAATATATGCTCGGTGACATTATCACAAGACGAAGCAATGACAAACCCATAATAAGGATCGAGGATTATTGTTCTGGAAGAGCTTGAAGCAGCTGGGATGGTACCGGAACGAGCACTCATGATGGAACTAGGATGTCGCTAGCCTTGATGAAGTCCTGCACAGATTATCCCTGCACTCGCAGCTGGCTCTAAGCCTTGCCCGATCCATTTCTATATTTTGTGGGATCAAGGCGCACGACCAGATGGCGGTGAGGCATCCCATCAACCGACCTTTCCGAAAGCATAATGGTCCACGGCGGGAAATGACCGGACTTAGCAAGGAGATCCGAATGCATGAGGCTCATGCTCTGATTTGGCAGAAGCTGTATTCCAGGACGTCGAGGCTAGGCCCTTTCAGCTGGGGAGGGGTTAGTTAGGCCAAAACGCCGCTAAGAAAGAAAAGTCTCGCACGTAGTCCTTGCGTTCTGGAGTGGGATGATGTACTTGAGGCTGTGTGCACCAAAGGTGATCACGAGAATTGCACAACCGATAGGAAGCCATAACACTTCTGATGACGCCTAGAAAGGTATTGATGGCGGTTGTTGACAGAAAAAAAGGCTGTTTCAAATGAGACTCGTGGACAATGGTAGCGATTCTCATGCTGACTCGGATGGTAGAGCTCGACGGAGGGTTGCTCAGCGATGGAATTGCGACATGTTGAAGGAAAGAAAGTCAGCACCATTGCGGTAGTGCTTCCCACGTCAGTACGGAGCGGATTCAGGGCGGAAACATGCAGTGGCGCCTCGTCTCTTTGGACCTGTCAAGCAAAATACTACATTAGGCACTTAGAGTGGCAACTTATCTCGAGAAGCCTTGAGTCGGGTGTACATGTATGCGGAGGTAACAACCAAAAGGGGGCTTGGGCCATGCTCTGGTCAACACTTGAAACCCAGACACTTGTATTATCGGGTATTTTCAGTTCAAATTGCTCTCGTATCGTTGTCTCCACCCAGAGTACGCCCACTGGTGAATAGAACTCCTGAGCCGGATCCACGTATCCGCGTTCTTCTCACCGTGCGTCGCGTGTCCACTGTTCTTATTAATCCCACCCGTCGGACTCCAACTCCCAGTCTGAACACCAAGCTTCCATGTGAGAGCGTGCATTCTTGACAACATCACCGTCGTCATGGTCTGGTCGTAAGAAGTTCCAAATCTAATGACAAAATCATATCCCAACAGCCCTCGCATGGACTCGCACGCTTGCGAAGAGCGGACAGGGCGGGCCAATCCTTCATAGCACTGCCCACCCAAGCTGATCCGAGAATGGCGCTCACGCTCATGGACAAGATCAACTTCGAAACACTCCGTGCGCCTTTAGGCACACGTCTATCTGCACCTTCTGCTGTCTCTTCTCCCGCCCCACTCGTCTGACTGGACTTCTCGAAAACAGTGCCTCAGGGAGATCGCCCAATCCGACGAGGTGCGTATCGCGCAGTTCCATGACTCCGACCCCAAAAAGATCGCCAGGCTGGACCACTTCCACATGGGTCCGGCGGGCGACGCACTCCCCACCACCACTATGTGTTCTGCATGTCTGTACTTCTACGACCGCCGGGACCTCCGCCAGAGCCGGCTGAGAGAGCGACAGATGCAGCGCGAGTAGTTGAATTGGCATGGAGGTGGTCAAGGACATCAGGTTCAATCGTATGAATCATGCATTGCTCAACCAGTACGACTCGACCATTCGGCATTAGATACACCTATCCTTCCTTGTTGACTGCACTAATAAAATAAACTCGCACGGGAATATTGATTCCCATAACAGTGTAAACCAGCGACCTTTTCTATGTAAGTGGGATTTCGACCGAAGTCTGAGACGGAACCATAAGCTTAACGAGATATGCTCTTAACAGATGCAAGAACAAACATACCAAATCAATAGCCATTATAAATCTTGCAAACGACTCGTCAGAGTGCTCTTGAGAAGGTGCAGTAAAGTGTTGTCGGATCTTCGAGTCAATATTTGCCTCGCGATAGTCAGCCTCCGCGTGGATTAAAGCTGATTCCGCTGACATATCTGAGAGACGTAAGAAGGTGGCATGCTTCAAGATGAGGATAACACCTTCAACAAGCGTCAAATACACCCTAAAAACGGTAAAGGGAAATACCAAAGATCAAATGGTAACAGCCTAGACTGGTGGGGGGGAGCTAAAGAGACAAATATGGTTAGCAAGGGACAAATGACAAGAATACAAGCGAAGACTTTTTGAATGGTTGGAAGCGACATAATCTGGGCTACCTTATAAAGAAGTGAGATGTTTCTTGACTAAACATATGGGAGAGAACTTACAAACTAGAAAACCAAATGTGAACAAGTCATTAACAAGTTGAATATGAGAGTATCCACGCACGCGCTAAGTAGGGAAGGGATGAGAACGATCAATGGAGAGTAACAGGTGTGATCGACAAAAAAAACAAAAGCAGAAAGGTAAAGAGCAACTTACAAGCTGAAGGCCCGAGATAGACGACGTTAGCAGGCATCAAACACAGGAGGCCACGGCAGCCACTTACTTCCTGGAGAGCCGAGGACAGGCGTCATCAGCAGGCTTCAAACACAGTGAGCCACGGCAGCCACTCACTCTCTGGAGAGTCGAGGACAGGCGTCATCAGCAGGCTTCAAACACAGCAAGCCACGGCAGCCACTCACCCACTGGAGAGCCGAGGTCAGGCGTCGTCAGCAGGCTTCAAACACAGCGAGCCACGACAGCCACTCACTTCCTGGAGAGCCGAGGACAGGCGTCGTCAGCAGGCTTCAAACACAGCGAGCCACGGCAGCCACTCACCGACTGGAGAGCCGAGGACAGGCGTCGTCAGCAGGCTTCAAACACAGCGAGCCACGGCAGCCACTCACTTCCTGGAGAGTCGAGGACAGGCGTCGTCAGCAGGCTTCAAACACAGCGAGCCACGGCAGCCACTCACCAACTGGAGAGCCGAGGACAGGCGTCGTCAGCAGGCTTCAAGCACAGCGAGCCACGGCAGCCACTCACCGACTGGAGAGCCGAGGACAGGCGTCGTCAGCAGGCTTCGAACACAGCGAGCTACGGCAGCCACTCACCAACTGGAGAGTCGAGGACAGGCGTCGTCAGCAGGCTTCAAACACAGCGAGCCACGGCAGCCACTCACCAACTGGAGAGCCGAGGACAGCCGTCGTCAGCAGGCTTCAAGCACAGCGAGCCACGGCAGCCACTCACCAACTGGAGAGCCGAGGACAGGCGTCGTCAGCAGGCTTCAAACACAGCAAGCCACGACAGCCACTCACTCTCTGGAGAGCCGAGGACAGGCGTCGTCAGCAGGCTTCAAACACAGCGAGCCACGGCAGCCACTCACTCTCTGGAGAGCCAAGGACAGGCGTCGTCAGCAGGCTTCAAACACAGCGAGCCACGGCAGCCACTCACGGGCTGGAGAGCCGAGGACAGGCGTCGTCAGCAGGCTTCAAGCACAGCGAGCCACAGCAGCCACTCACCCACTGGAGAGCCGAGGACAGGCGTCAGCAGGCTTCA
Source organism: Lactarius akahatsu (assembly GCA_021524915.1). Classification (NCBI taxonomy): domain Eukaryota; kingdom Fungi; phylum Basidiomycota; class Agaricomycetes; order Russulales; family Russulaceae; genus Lactarius; species Lactarius akahatsu. Next base: position 31,147 of record JAKELL010000272.1, read on the forward strand.
AACACAGCGAGCCACGGCAGCCACTCACCAACTGGAGAGCCGAGGACAGGCGTCGTCAGCAGGCTTCAAACACAGCGAGCCACGGCAGCCACTCACTTCCTGGAGAGCCGAGGACAGGCGTCGTCAGCAGGCTTCAAACACAGCGAGCCACGGCAGCCACTCACTTCCTGGAGAGCCGAGGACAGGCGTCGTCAGCAGGCTTCAAGCACAGCGAGTCACGGCAGCCACTCACTTCCTGGAGAGCCGAGGACAGGCGTCGTCAGCAGGCTTCAAACACAGCGAGTCACGGCAGCCACTCACGGGCTGGAGAGCCGAGGACAGGCGTCGTCAGCAGGCTTCAAACACAGCGAGCCACGGCAGCCACTCACCAACTGGAGAGCCGAGGACAGGCGTCGTCAGCAGGCTTCAAACACAGCGAGCCACGGCAGCCACTCACCAACTGGAGAGCCGAGGACAGGCGTCGTCAGCAGGCTTCGAACACAGCGAGCTACGGCAGCCACTCACCAACTGGAGAGCCGAGGACAGGCGTCGTCAGCAGGCTTCAAGCACAGCGAGCCACGGCAGCCACTCACTTCCTGGAGAGCCGAGGACAGGCGTCGTCAGCAGGCTTCAAACACAGCGAGCCACGGCAGCCACTCACCAACTGGAGAGCCGAGGACAGGCGTCGTCAGCAGGCTTCAAACACAGCAAGCCACGACAGCCACTCACTCTCTGGAGAGCCGAGGACAGCCGTCGTCAGCAGGCTTCAAACACAGCGAGCCACGGCAGCCACTCACTTCCTGGAGAGCCGAGGACAGGCGTCGTCAGCAGGCTTCAAACACAGCGAGCCACGGCAGCCACTCACTTCCTGGAGAGCCGAGGACAGGCGTCGTCAGCAGGCTTCAAGCACAGCGAGCCACGGCAGCCACTCACCAACTGGAGAGTCGAGGACAGGCGTCGTCAGCGGGCTTCAAACACAGCGAGCCACGGCAGCCACTCACCAACTGGAGAGCCGAGGACAGGCGTCGTCAGCAGGCTTCAAACACAGCGAGCCACGGCAGCCACTCACCAACTGGAGAGCCGAGGACAGCCGTCGTCAGCAGGCTTCAAGCGCAGCGAGCCACGGCAGCCACTCACTTCCTGGAGAGCCGAAGACAGGCGTCATCAGCAGGCTTCAAACACAGCGAGCCACGGCAGCCACTCACTCTCTGGAGAGCCGAGGACAGGTGTCGTCAGCAGGCCTCAAACACAGCGAGCCACAGCAGCCACTCACCAACTGGAGAGCCGAGGACAGGCGTCGTCAGCAGGCTTCAAACACAGCGAGCCACGGCAGCCACTCACCAACTGGAGAGCCGAGGACAGGCGTCGTCAGCAGGCTTCAAACACAGTGAGCCACGGCAGCCACTCACTTCCTGGAGAGCCGAGGTCAGGCGTCGTCAGCAGGCTTCAAGCACAGCGAGCCACGGCAGCCACTCACTTCCTGGAGAGCCGAGGTCAGGCGTCGTCAGCAGGCTTCAAGCACAGCAAGCCATGACAGCCACTCACCGACTGGAGAGCCGAGGACAGCCGTCGTTAGCAGGCTTCAAACACAGCGAGCCACGGCAGCCACTCACTCTCTGGAGAGCCGAGGACAGGCGTCGTCAGCAGGCTTCAAACACAGCGAGCCACGGCAACCACTCACCAACTGGAGAGCCGAGGACAGGCGTCGTCAGCAGGCTTCAAACACAGCGAGCCACGGCAGCCACTCACTTCCTAGAAAGCCGAGAATAGACGTCGTCAGCAGGCTTCAAACACAGCGAGCCACGGCAACCACTCACCAACTGGAGAGCCGAGGACAGGCGTCGTCAGCAGGCTTCAAACACAGCGAGCCACGGCAGCCACTCACTTCCTAGAAAGCCGAGAATAGACGTCGTCAGCAGGCTTCAAACACAGCGAGCCACGGCAGCCACTCACGGGCTGGAGAGCCGAGGACAGGTGTTGTCAGCAAGATTTAAACGTAGCAGGACGGTAGCTGCTCACAAACTGGATCGCAGAGCACCATGATGCATGGTCAGGTCAGCCGATCTCGAAACCGCGAGTAAGAGCTGACACTCACCCACTACGAGTTAGGTGGCATCAACCATCATGGGCCACGCATCACAATTTAAGATTTTATTAACTTACCCAGATGTATGGAAACGGGAAAAGACATTCCCGGACAATATCTTTAGCGTCCATGCCAGTGCGGGAAAGGACACTGCAATGTTGTCATCGTCGCGCCCCTCGCCCCTTCAATTGGTGCACTCACCGCTTCAAAGCTCTTTTAACACTCAATTCTAAATTTCCCCTCTGCACAGCCAAAAGCATCAATCCGACGATGTCGTCATTCAAAGCTGCAGCCGTCGTCTCAATAAGCTTATCGCAGCCCAGACTTTGCTTGTGCATTTCTACCGAAAAATATTAGCACCTAACTTCGGTATTTGTCTCTCAACCTACGTTCTAATCGCACGAATCTGATATCATCACCAAGGGGGCTTATGTAGTGTTCTTGAAATTGTTTCTCCGCCACATCAAGTACATCGTCATCTGGGCTTCCGAAATCCTCCACATGGATTTGGACATTTCGCCGAAATTGATCGTATTTTGTAAACAAAGCAATCACAGGGACTGAACATCATTTGTTAAATACAGTCACGAATCTCCGTAATGACGCACCATTTCGTTCAGGACAGATGTCCTTGAAATATTTGAGGTCGAGCTGTGGTCGCTGGTTGTCCATTGGCACGCAGTACCTTAAAATATGACCGTCAGTTGTCGTAATCGCGAACACTCAGGAATCCAACCATATTGCATGTAATCTGTCTCGCAGTCGCCGTTCTCCACACTTGCGTTGAATGAATTTGCGCAACATGTCGAGTTCCCCTGTGCTACCTGACTCGATCCCGCGAGAGTCATGGAAAACATAGCCCCGATGATTGGAAAACACGAGTTCGTCGTCGATCCTGTGCTCGCCTCGCTGGCTACATTTTAGAGGCAACCGAAGAGAAGTACCACTGTCACTTACATCCATGGACGGGTCGAGTTTAACCTGGTCGGCAGTGAGATCAGATTCGCAGACAAAAGGTTGGACTACGTACCTTTTCCCCTCCCCGGTAAATGACGGGGCTCTCTGTTGTTTCGCAGATTCTCTTGAGGATCGACGTCTTGCCTGCGTTCGCCCTTCCTATAATGAGCACTCGAAACTGGACTTCTGGAATCCGACGACGCGGCTGCTGGGTATTCATTGGGGCGATGGTGTTTGTGAAGGTGGTCTGAGAGCCAAGAACGCGAGTGACGTCTGCCGGCTATAGGAGGAATTCGACGTCTTTCTGGCACCAGAGAACAACCAAAGACTCACGGATTTGGATTTCCTGTACACAAAAGTCACGGTGACGCGATGGTTGCTATCTGTGAAGCCGCTCAGTAGTGGACTGTACTGGGAGCAAGACATCACCACCTTCCAGACGGACAACCTTGTCGTCTCCGAACTTGTATGGCTTAAGCTCGACAGAAACCTCAGCAACCCTTATTTTGAAAAGGGCTCGCTGTATGGTCAACGTAGCACTTGTGTGGGTCTTAAGATAGCTACACGGAATAAATTAGCATTCGACGGTGAGTGCAAACACGGCCGATGACACGAACATGTTGAGCTTCCAACGAACGAGGGCGCCGTCCTTGAATTTGTCAGACTTGCGTGTGGCGCCAGCATCGTCCTTGAACACGAGCTCGAGATCGGATGTAGGACGTGTCTTGATAAAATCGACAGATATTTCTACGCAACTATATTAATTATTCTCAGAACCAAAGGTAGGTCCTGTATACCTTTCAAATGAATAACTCTGTTCGTGAATCGGTCAGCTTGTGCTCGAAAGGAAGCTGTTCGACTAACTGAGTTTGATCGTCCACATCAGTTGCAGATCGTGAATTCGATTCCATCGCAAGATATGATGAATTTGGTTGTTTAAGCTTGAGTGCTGTATGAAGAACTCTGATGAAGCAGATGGGTGTACGGGCGACGGATGAAGGTAGGTAGGCAAGTACAGTCGTGAGACACGCACGTGTGAAAACAGCAGCTGCGCCCGCCCGCCACGCGGGGTTGAGCGCTTTGAGTCGTTCTGTTCCGACTTTCTCGTCCAGGACAACATGCCTGGAACCACCAACTCCCGTCTGCTCTCCGATGACACGGGGTAGTTGATTGGTTCGACTTGTGGCCGTCACGGTTGGCGTTACTCTCAAATCCAACCTTTCTCATCCTTCTTGATCACACCAATTCCGAGTCATCAGAAACAGTCAGCATTCCCTTCAATCACCTTTGTGACCCTCTCAACAACGACACACCAAGCTTATCTCTCAAATGAAGTACGCACCCAATTATTTTTGCTCAGGACGTCGGTCTGGCTCAGAACCCGAAAAGGACCCAGGTGCCCGCCTACTTGATCTCAGGGCCAACGACGCATGGGGAGAGCGTACCGTCTTGTTCGCCGACCTAGCCCATGATCCGTCCCACCCATCCTCCTCCGCAGGACGCGAGCGACGGTATTATCTGAGCCCAGGCTCTACCCAACTGGGTGCCGCGCCCGACTAGTCGAAGAGGACGTGCGCGAGCGCGAGGCGGAGGGCAAGCGGTCCTAGGTGGTTAATGTTCGCGCTCAACAAGATCGGTACGTGCCTTCCCGTCCCTTCTCTCTTACATGCCCGGCTGAAGCAGTCCCGGTCCCCAGTATCAGCGCCTTTGGCATCAGCGTACTCTTCCGCATTCTCATGGTGTACAAGCCGCGCGGGGGTGCAGACGCTCGCATTATATCAACTCAAATGCGCATTCACTGTCATTGTTCGAATCGAACTTCCGAAAGGTGGTGGTCGACTCAATTAGGTTGGCTGGAATCAGCTTATGGTGCAGCAGAGTAACGTGTAATCTACTTGTCTTCCACCGGAAATACCGGGGTGTGTAAATCTGTATTTTTCTGATACCTGCTCGCTGTAAGATTCCGCCGTGAATTCGATTATACTGTACTTGGCCAATAGTGCAGCTCTTCTCAAGAGGAGCGAAGCGCGCGATCGGGAAGAGTTTAGACAAGTTGATGAGTTGCTTAGTACGTGTCGTGTTATATACACGGTGGGAGTAACGTGATGAATATGAGCTTTACGACGGAACTATAGACAGCTATAATGCGTGGATATCGGGTAGCGATCGTGCAGGATCAACAAAAAGGAGAGTGTGGCCGTCTGGATGGGGACCCGAACCCTTTTCACCATAGAAAAAAGATCAAGTCGTAATGAGTGTGGCGATCGAATGAGAGAGATATGTGCGCAAAGAAATTATCCAAAAAAAGAGAGAAGAAAAACGAGTATACATGAGTTCAGTTCACGCATACCCACTCCCCTCGCTCGAGTTCCCAGTGCGCCCCCGAAGGAAACACGACACAGCGTAATCCTGATCCCAGTGGAGGTCGTGTCCACAGCGCGAGACGCGACGGTCCTTCCTCCGACTTGGCAGCCTCGGTCGGCAGAGAAGTCCGCAGGCGGAGGGTACGGAGCGCCTGCACGTTCGGTAATAAGGATCCGACTTGCTTGTACAGCGCTTGAAGCGAGACCTAGTACTGATCAGTCAGAAAAAGAGCCGAGGGAGGGCAGCCGAGGCGTACCTCATCTGAAGTGCCGTCGAGACTCAGCTCGAGTACCTCCAGTCCCGTGCCTGTAGTTCCCAGTGCGCCCAATAACCGCCCGCGCGTGCGCACGTCCACGTCGGGCGCGAGTACGAGTCCGAGCTCTTTCAGCGCGCCGCCGAGCGCGCCAAACAGGGCCGCGGGGCGCAGGCCGTCATACAGCGTGCTCGCAATGTGTAGCGTCACGCGGCGAAGCGGACGGCCAGGAGCAAGCGCGGCTGCGAGGCCAGGACTGCTATCGAGCACGGCAAGGCGCGGCACGGCGGCTGATGGGACGTCCTGCGCCGCGGGGGGCACGCCGACGAAGTGGGGTAGAGCTAGGTGGGTGAGACGCGCACGCGCGGGCGCGGCGAGAAAACCGTCGAAGAACGCGTAGGGCAGCGTGTCTGCGAGGAGCGTCAGGTGCGTGAGCGTACCCGGCGCCGCGGAGAGCAGCTCCGCGTCGAAGGCCGGCAGCGTCAGCGCCGAGAGCGCGCGCATCGATCGGAGCGCCAGCGCCAGCGCAAGTACGAAGGATGGGCCGTGCGCAGACGGGTAGGCGCGCAGCGTCAGCGTCGTTACGAGCGCCGCGAGATGTGGTGCGCCTGCTAGCCGCGCGACGCAGGCATCCGCGTCGTCTGCGGACAGCTCGAGCGTGCGGTAGAGCGCAAGCTGCGCGGCGGCGCTGAAGCGCTTCGAGACGCGGGCAAGAACGGGCAGGCGCGAGCGCGGGACGTGCGCCATGACGAATGAGAGCGGGATCGGAGGGCTCTGGCGCGCCTGCTGTCGGGCGAGCCGTGGCGTGCGCGGCTCGAATACCTGTGGAGAAGTCACTATGATGCGCTGGGGCGGAGGTGGTGGTGGAGGTGCGGGCGTGGACTCGGTCGGGGAGTGCAGGAATGCGGGTGAGCTGAGTGTGCGGGCGCGGGTGGGGTGCGTCTGGAAGGAGGTCCGTGCGCTGGGTGGGACGACGTATGTTGGTACGCTTGGGAACATCCCGGACATGCGCGGGAAGGTAGGTGAGACAGGTGAATCAGTGCAGGCCACGTCCAGCTCGGAGATAATACTAGCACGTCGCCCGAGGCCGCTGGGGGGACGGATATCTGAAGATGCAGGCGATGGCGAGCGGCTAGGAGAGCGGGGCCATGGGACACGAGAGATGTGGGAAATGGCCTTGGAGGAGGGGCGTCCTCGACCCCTGCGAAAATGTAACTTGGAAGTAAATGTTGTCATCCGCCGGCGCAGGGATATCGAGATCGAGGATTGAGATGTTGACGAGATCGTAGATGGTGAATGCATGAGACTGGGCGTGTCTTTGATGTCGAGATTTTGGGACTGCTTGAACCTACGCATGAAGGACGGCATGATAGAAGGAGGAGGAAGAGGGAGTCGTAGGGGGGAAAAGGGAGCAGATATGCCAGAAGCAAGACCGTCCAAGTGGAGTGCAAATGAGCATTTTGAAGCCGTGTGCAGGGTGATTTGCAATAGATAAATTTAATTTCCGAGGTTTTGCGGAGATGGGTGGCCATGCCTGGTCACGCATTCACGCCGATCTTGGTCCTTCGATTCTGATTCCGTCCACGTCTTGACGATCGAGCAGCCCTTCCTCCTCCCGCCGGATTGACGATCCTGGGTCCCACCTTTGACGAAGACATTCCCGGGTTCGGTGAAGGGTATGTGAAATTAGAAAAATGTTGAGTTTGCGCACCCTTCACACGGGCGTTAATAAAGCGTCGTCGTTCTGGCAACCAATTATCTGTGCGCTTTGCCCCGCGGGCTCCCTGTCTAGATCCGCTTCTCTTCTCCATCGGTTCGCCAAAGCGCACAATCGCACTACATCCGCTTCATATATACATATAGGTACCATGAGCGTCAGCCAGAGCCCACGAGCGTAGAGATTACTGTAGAACCACGCACATGCATCTCTTCATATGTACAGTCGCTCTATTGCTCGTGTACGAACACGTTCCTATGATGGTTTCGATACACCTGGTTATGATTGATCACTGCCCAAACTGTCATAAAAAGGCTTTTTCATACAGTTATGACAGCCTACGACATTATTACCGTCAAACTCGGCTACGTAACCTGTTATCAGCATTGAACCTCACGGCATCTTAAGATTAATCCATCAAAGCGCATCAAGTTGCGAATGCCCACCTCCCCAGCCCCCAACAACAACCAAGCGCTTTACTGTGATTTATGGGTAAAGTAAAAACGAGCGCAGAAATGCTTGTGAGCAAAGCGGGGGCCAGTTCGTTGCCGATATGGCATCATTCATGAACCAACTTAGTCACGATCGACAAGTATTCCCGACGCTGGGGTTGTGTCTTCCCTAGCCGACGGCAACTATAATAGAAAACATCATTCCATCACGTCACGCGGACGCGCGCAGAGGCGAAATGACACGGCGCCGTTCGACGCGTTGCGGACGAACGAATACTGGGGGAAGGTACGTCGTTGGGGGGGCAGTTCGTTGGATCGAGCGGTATCTGCGCGTGCGTGGCGTCGTCAGCGACCGGAACTGGTCCCCATGCCTTGGAGGGAAGAAAGGCATATCGCGTCGAACGGGGTTCCCGTTGCCAAGCTACGACACGCTGTCCACGACGAAAAAAAAAATACAAAAGGTTCTGTTTTGGGACATTGACAGTCATCGATCAGCGAGGCTACCTCTCCAAAAGCGGTCGTCGCGCTCAAGTTGGTGAACGACACACTGGCAACGTGCTTCGGCTCGCTGCCCAACGCGCTAATTGTATCCCGCGATCGCCTGGTGCGCGCTGACGGGTAACGGCCAAGCTTATATCGTCAGAGCCAGTCGCAGAGCTGCAATGAATGACTAATCTGCAACCCCGGCAGAAGAGTGGAGCCGAATGCGGTCCCGACGGTGCACGTGCCCTCAAAGGACAACGAGCCGCCGACGACGTTGCAGTACGGTACAGTCTGTACGACCCGCGGGGAAAGCCCATCGTGATCATCGTGCACCACTCGCTGCCTGCGTTGTTAATCGCGACGAAGCCATGTCCCCAAACGCGTCAGTTACCCCCACTACAGGTTGCCATGAGAAGGGAAGGCAAGGTTGAGAGGTGCATATAGCCAAGCCAGCGGAGTTGGCAGTACCTGCAAAGGACGACGACTCAAGTTGTCAGGCTTTGCATCTCACGAATGGCCAGGACTCGCGCTTACCGCCCAAGTTACCGCCCGTCTTTTCTCACCTCACCGCACGGGTCCCCGTGCCTGGTGAGAACTCGAAAAAAAAAAAGGTTCAATTTATCAGAATAGCGTGGGTCGTACCCATTTGGGAGTTCATTCGTGTCGTGGAAGATACAACAACAACAGCTCGAGAGGACGGAACACCTGCGGTAAGGGTTGGCACGTTGGCGCTTTACAGTACTGTACGTGAGCCCGACGGGAGGAGATCGTGGTTGCTAACAAACCTTGGGCAGCAGTCGGCAAGCGCAGCATGGTGTGGTGCTGTGCGCATCGAGAAAAGAAAGCGCGAGGGATACTCGTGTATGCTTAAGAGCAACTTGAACTGCTCCATCTTCTCAAATTGTCGGGGTATCCCCTCTTTTTCCATCAATGGGCTCTCGATGGTGTGTATATGGTCTCCTTCTTTCACATCACTCGACTGATTGACTAAGGACTTGCCGCTAGTCCCTCAGTTCTCAGTAGTCAACTCGACCCTTGCCCCGCCGTGTAATCCTGCTATTTTTATTCACCCTTTCACGGCACTTCGACTCGGACACGCGGGCTCCACAGCAGCTCAAATGTTGCCGGAAATCACCCCAAGAAATCAAGGAGAATACGGTGCCGAGGTACGTCTCCAAGTTCTCTATGGCGCCTGCGACGACCACTGACTGGTATGGCACGACCATCGCTGTAACAATCGGCGCTCTTCCAGATTAGTGCCCTCTAAGAAACATGGCGACGATGGCGACGTATCATATTTGCATCACCTCGCCGTCTCAATCTGGAACTTCTCTGTACAGACGGAACGCCTGTCAGGAGGAATCCGGGCTACTGGCCGACCTATCCTATCATCGTTGACTATTTCATCTATTCTTACTACGGCGCTGCTCCAAACGACGAAGACGAAGACATTTCGAGCACCCCAATCGTGTACGCCACATCGAGATTGTCGCCAAGAGCCATTCATTCACGGAGCTGACACGCCCTCGGCTTTCGTCGAATCAGAAAGACGGGGATATGCCCGTCCTTCCTGTTCATTCTTGGGGGGATCTGCACCACGTTTACGGGATATATCTGCTTAGTCGGCATTCCATTTCCAGCACTGCCAACACTTCTCCTGTCGGCCAGTGGCCCTTGTCACTCTCAAACTCGACAAGATATCCCAGACTGGTTATATTTCACCGGAGGCAATAGTACTAGCCGCACTGTCTAGGCTCAAAACCCTTTCCATTCGATTCTAATCTAATCACCGACCTCTCGCCCTGATCTTCGAATTTTAGGTGTTTGCGAGTATTTGGATGGCGCTCGTGACCTGAATAGACGCCCGCGAGCTCACTTCCTTCGAAATAACGTATATCAATGAACTGGTCTTTGAAAATCCCCAACTTTCTCAGTTCATCGGTCGTGCGGGAAATCTCCAGGCAGCCTTCTTTGAGAGCGCGGACGTAGGTTTTGGTGGTAGCAGTGTCAACGTCCGCCTCAATTGTCGTCGAGAACGGCCCCGTAAAAGTTGCATTCTCCTTCAGGTCTCATGCCAGGGGTTAGATTGCAAAGTTTCCTCGATGACCCAGCTTATCATACAATTCTCCACCATGCTCTCCTGCGTGCGCCAACTGTCCATCGATGAGGTCGCTTTACAACGCGGATGGCAAGACGATATGCACCATCACAAATGGCTAGAACTCTTCCGCCCATTCATCGTTGTGGAGACGCTGCGTGTATGTTGGCAGTTGGCAGGACATGTCTCTCTTGCGCTCGAAGACATTGCGGAGGCGATGGTTGTCGAGATGTTGCCATGCCTGCTCTCGCTATACTTAGAGGGCTAGTCAGTGATAACCGTTGAGCGGTTCACCACTATGCGCTGGCACTCTAATCGCCCTGTAACACTTAAGAGATAGGAAAAAGATTCGTATTGACGACTTATTAGATTACAAATAGTCGAACGCCATCATGTCGTCCAAACAAAAGCAAGATTTGTGTAGACTACATCAATTATCATCTCCTCGCCAAAGAACACTTCATTAGTGCTTAGCTGATGTGATATTAGGAACATCGACGGCGTCCCAAAACCAATTTAACATAACTTCCAGTGCTTACATATTCGCTGCATCCGCCCGACCTCAACGAGCAATAAGCTCTTTAATTTATGCCAGTGGGCATCACAAAGTAATCAATAAATAAGAGACAGGAAAATGAAATGCCATGCGTAGAAGCATGATACGACACCATTCATGATCACCGCCAGCTAGTCACGATCGAAAGTATTCCCGACGCTGGGGTCATGTCCTCCCTAGCCGGAGCCGACTCTGAGATCACCTGTCCGTGCCCCATCCATTCCATTATATTAGCGCTCGGCTACAGGTGCATGCGCACGAGCAGAGGCGAAATAACTTACGGTGCCGTTCGGCTCTTTGCGGATGAACGAATACTGGAATGCAGTGTTTGGAGGAAGGTGCGCTGTCGCGGCCCACAAAGGGTGGTTAGTCGGATCAAGCGGTATCTGCGCATGCATGGCGTGTCAGCCACCGGAATCGGCCCCCATTCAAGGGAACACGTACGGCGTTGGTCGGATCCAAGTTTCCGAGTCCTGGCACGTCACCAACGACGAAAATGTTCTGTCGCAATAAATTCAGTGATCAGAGACGAAACAGGGGGAGGCCTACCTCTCCAAAAGTGGTCGTCGCGTTCACGTTGAACAACACTGGCACCAGCCCGAGCTCCATCATCTCCGGCCCGCCTGTCCCGTAGCCCGCACCCGTGTGCACCGCGATCGCCTGGTGCGCGCCGACGGTGACGGTCATGCTGCCATCAGGGCCAATAGTAAAACTGCAGCGAAATTGAGGGCTGGTCGTTCTGCGAATCGGCGGGAGGAACTTACGCGGTCCCGGTGCATGTGCCTTCGGGGGATGACGAGCCGTCGATGACATTGCAGTACGACCCGCCGGGAAGGCCCGTCATGAACGTCGTGTTCCACGCGCTGTCCGCGTTGTTGATCGCGACGAAGCCATCCGAGCCTGTGTTTTCCGCGCGCGCGTGAGTTACCAGGGGGCAAGGTTGAGAGGTCCATACCGCGTGAAAAGGCGATTTGCTGGAACGACGGAGAGACCCATCCCGTGACTGGTGCTCTGCCAACTTGATTCCGGAATCCGACCATGCCGGCAAGAGGTATCCAGCGGTGTTGGCAGAGCCTGCAAAGGACGAGGGTTCAAGTTGTTAGGCGTGACAACGATGACTGCGACTCGCGCTTACCACCAGTCCGCACTAGGAGAGCCGTTGCAGCTCCCCGCACCTGGGGAGGAGAATCCAAAGGTTGTGTGATTTCGATTATAAGAGAAAATAGTGACCATACCCAAGTTGGGAGCTCCGGCATCCGTGTTGAAGAAGTTGCCATAGCTCGAGAGCACCGAAACCCTGCCGTAAGGATGTGCGCTGTACGCGAGCGAATTACGTCAGGAGTAATTTTTAGGCAGATAAGGACGAGGAGCCATACAGGGAGAAGACGGAGGCCAACGTGTATGCGTTCGAAGGTGAGTACACGTTCAGTGATCCCTTGTTCTACGCGCAGTGTCAACACTGCAGAAGGCGAGGCACGACAGATCAGATTGGTTGGTCGTACCCGCTCGGTATCGTGGTTGCTGACAAACGCATTCGCACTGGACCCTGCCACCCAGCCTCGGCCATCAAGGTCCTCTAACGAGGAGATCCCACCGTCGAGGCCGAGAAATGCATCCCTCAACGCAGAGGTATAGCGGAACCTACCGAACAAGGAGGTGATGACTCGGGAGATGAGAACGAATTTGGAGAGTCCTACTCTTGCACGTCGCCGTTTCCTATATACAAATCCGGCGTGACAGGTTGCCCCTCACCCCAAATAACCTATTTTCATGAGCCCGACAACCATGGATCGCCATCCTGTAAGCTGAATCTCACCTCCTGTGTGACGTAAGGCTGGCTCGTCAACCTGGACAAGATATCGGCAATGTCATCAGGATCCATATCTGCGGGCGTATTGCGTCAGCGTAAAACGCCTCATAACGCGAAATCTGGTGCGCACGCTTGGCTGCATCCAACCGCAGACCATCGGCTCCCAGAGAGATAAGATCGTTCGTGTACTCCGCAAGCCGCCCGCGAACGTAGTCAGTCTCCGTTGCTAAGCTGATGCATGACGACACGTCAGGGTGGTCACAAGAGGTGGGCTTGGAACCTCAAACGCTCACTCTGCAAGTCCACCGAGCTCGCACGTCCATACCTCGACTTTGTTGTCAAAGTCGACGATAGTGTCGTTGGGCTCGAGGCCGCAATGGTGAAAATCTTGGTCCTTGTATATGCCGGGATAGTCGTAGTAGGTGAAGTCTGGAGATCGTAAATGGGCACGGTTTAGAACCCAACCTTGAGCGATCATCGTACAACAGAGTCCACGTACCGCTTCCCGCAACACCTTTCCCAGAATCCTGCGCGGTCATGTGGTTCCATATAGTATCTGGGGAGCATATCAGTGGGTCGTGATGAGGCTAGCCCTTTATATCTCGACAAACCAGCGATGACCCCGACGCCGGCTGCGTGGCAAGTGTGGATCATGTTCTCGTACTGCTCCCGCGTGCCACGCTTGGATGTGAGGATGTACGAGACAGGCTGGTAATCTGTCCACCATTCGGGTCCCTGGACGTGCTCCTGCGCAGGGCTCACTGAGGGACGGTCAGCACCCGACACGCAATAAACCTCGAATGCTCGCCTTGAACGAATCCATAACCGGCGGGGCCAAGGAAACTAGTACACTCCGCCGCGACGCTGTCCCAATTCCACTCGAACATCTGGACAATCACAGCTGGGAGACGGGTTGTCAGCTTCCTCTCGGCCTACGCGGGTCTCGCCTACCTTTTTTCTCGGACGCAGAGCGCGCTGCATGGGGCCAGGCGCACGCGAGGGAAACGACCGAGAGGATTGAAACAAGAGAGAGAGCCATCGCGTTGAAATAGCTGCTATGAGTTGATGACTACAAAGAAAACGTGGGTATTAAATAGACTCAGGTTGGCTGCCGCCAGTGGATTTTAAACAACACCCCAGATTGCTTCCAGAATGTGTGGCTGACGAGCCAGCCCCCAGTGTCCCATGCGGCGCAGCCGCGGCATATGTTTCAATAGTTTCATGTCACACCTTATGATACACATTGTGTTGCTATTTTTCGATCGGAGGTAGACCAATTCAGATGAAAATGAATTCATAACCACTCACCGGGGTTTGCTGTTAGATTCCTTTGTAATGACCTTGGACTGCAACGACGTTGTCGAAATGGACGTCTGAGCCAATTTCGCATTTGCGCCTGGTGGTTAGGGACGAGCACATGGGGTGCCCGACAAATCAATGCTCTTCCTCAGAATGTTTGCTGACGGTACCAGTAAACTCGTAATTCTCGACGCATGTCCACATGTCCGGATAAACGAGGGAGTAGTACAGTTCGCAAACTAGAGCCGCAGGTCATTTTGTTGCATATACGATTCACAACCAACCAGGGAGCGAGTCAGAAGCAGGAGTGCAACGCATATAACTGCCATGTGTTGACGAAGCTCAGAAAAAAGCGGGCCTGCAAGCTATTAAGTATCGAGAAGCGAATCAAAGATTGGATTGACCTCTGGAGTCAACACTTCTGTGCGGAGAGCGGGGACGGCACCTGATACGCCTCGGGTAGGTCGTACTCCGACCGACCTGACTGCGCATGTATTGCTGGAGACCATAGGTCCAAGGGTGACCTTCGTATTCGCGGGACTTGACGAACGAGGTAAATGCGAAATCTGCATGCTCCTCGACGGACTCATGAGCGATGAGAGCGCAGGGCAGACAGATTTGATAAACTCGTGCCATGTCGCGCCATCGACTTCGATGTCGGCTTATTCGGAACTGTCCAGTCTTCGGACGGTAACCCCAGTACGAGATTGAATGGTGTTGGTCGCCGCATGCATCCATGGTTCAGTGAATCAGTGGGCTGGGAGTCAGGGAACACTGCTCGCTATTCGTAGTACATTGAGTTGTCTCGGATACTATAAGTTCTGACTGAGCTGTCCTCCCTGAAGTGATCCACAATGGTCTGGAAGGTGCATAGGAAAGAAACGAGATGGGGGCTCGATACCATGACTTTACGGTCATGCGTGGGAAAACATATTTGAACCCCGCCCAATGAGGCATAATATGAGAAGCTCCGCAACGAGCCTGAGATGTCGATACAGTAAAGAAACTTTACTGTAAAAAGGCATATAGAATAACGTCAGACTATTACCAAGAATATTACAGTAAAACGGGGTATCATCGTTTCCGAGAAAACATCGATGACGGCTTAAGATCAGTGGTATAGTGCTCAATGCACTGAGCCAGCCTCAACCAGGCCTCGACCTAGCGAACGTGAATGAGGAACGAGCCGTGCTATGGGTATCCTCAAGGGTATACTAAAATAGCCAATAAATCAACCAGACTGAGAAAATGAGCACAGGAATGTTATGTGCACAAGCCGAATTCCTTTCCGATATGGCAACATTCGTGGTCAGCGCCACCTCACCGATTGACTGTATTCCCGATACCGGCGTTGTGTCCTGGTTATTCGGGTCCGACGCCCATACAACCTGTTCGTGGCCCATCTTGTTCAGTACTCCGTCGCGCGTGTGTAGAGAAAGAGACGAACTGTGCCGTTAGACACTTTGCGGATGAACTTGAACTGGAACGTCGTGTTCGAAGGAAGGTACGCCGTCGCAGCCCACATGGGGTAGTTTGTCGGGTCGAGCGGTATCTGCGCGTACGTGATGACGTTAGCGACCATAGCTGGTCCTCATGCCCAAGGGAAGGGCATACCGCGTTGGACGGATCCCAGTTTCCGAGCTGCGGCATACTCCCAACGACAAACACGTTCTGTTGGGAAAAAGTGACAATACATATGCAACCCCCGAGCGATGAAACCAAGGGTTGCCCACCTCGCCATAGGTAGTCGTCACGTTCGTGTGGAATAGCACTGGCACCTGTTGCGCCGTCTTCGGTGTGCTCGTCCCGTTGCCCAGCGCGCCCGCATGCACTGCGATCGCCTGGCGCGAGGCGACGGTAACGGCCAATCTGCTGTCATCACTAATTGTAAAACTGCACAAAATAAATAAATAGGTGATTGGGCATTTTTTCGTTGTATCAGAAGGGATTCCTACGCACGCAGTCCCAGTGCACACTCCGGCGACGGACGTGCCATCAACGACGTTGCAGTACGACCCGGCAGGCAGGCCCGTCTTGAATGTCGTGTGCCATTCGCCATCCGCGTTGTTAATCGCGACGAAGCCGAAAGAACCTGTACTCCATGCACGTGAGTGCTCCCTTCCCAAGAAGACCATATAAACGGGTAATGCGTGAGGTTCATACCGCGAGAAAAAGCGATACGCTGGTGTGAAGGGGAGACCCAGCCTGTAAGTGGCGCGCTGCCGACTCGGTTCCGGAATCCGACCATGCCCGCAATGGCCGGCCAACGGTGTTGGCAAAACCTGCAAAGAACGGCGGTCGTCCAGACTCAGAAGGTAGTTCATCCCACGATGATTGACTTGGGCGTACCACCCTTTTGTTCCGGCGTTGCCACTGCAGACCCCCATATCTAGCGAAACGATAGAGGTCGAGGAGAGTCCATTGATCAAAAAGGCTGGTCATACCATTGTTGGGAGCTCCCGCGTCGTTGTTGTACAAGTTGACGTAGCTCGAGAGGACAGTCGGTATACCGTAGGGGTGGGCGCTATATACGGGAGGGTTTCATCAAGAGCAGCTCTCGAACAGATAGGGATGTTGGCTAATACAGGGAGAAGACAGTGGCCAAGGTGTACGTATTGGAAGGTGAGTACGCATTGAGAGAGGCCTTGTTCTACGCAGAGTGTCAACGTCACTAATTAGGAAGAATTTATAGATTTGCCGCACTCGCTCGGTATCGTGGTTACTGACAAACACGTTTGCACTAGATCCTGCCACCCAGCCTCGGTTATCAAAGTCTTGCAACGAAGATATGCCGCTGGTGAGGAAAGCATCTTTCAGTGCAGAGGTATAACGGAACCTACGGAACGAAAAGATGTGAGTCCCGAGATCAGATGAACTCGAAATAGTCCTACTCTTGCACGTCACCGTTTTTAGTGTACAACGCCGGCGTAACGGGTTCCCCTGCACCATATATAACCTGCATCTTCTGTAAAACAGTGACTCCGACGTGGTGACAAGAAGGTCCTCACCTCCTGTGTGACATAAGGCCGGGCAGTCAATCGAGTCAAAATACTGGCGATATCTTTAGGGTTAATATCTGGAGGCATACAGCGTAAACGTAAACTTCCCAGAACGTGAGAAATTTTTGTGCGTAACTTACGCTTAGATGCGTCCAACCGGAGACCGTCAACACCCAAAGAGATTAGGTCATTTGTGTACGCAGCAAGCCGATGGCGGACGTGGGCCGTGCCTGTTGCCAGGCTGCCATACGACAAACATCAGCACTTCAGAAAATGGCCTTGAAGGTCGATGCGCACTCTGCGAGGCCATCGAGCTGGCAGGTCCACACTTCGGTTTTGTTCTGATAGTTGACGATGTTGTCTTCTGGCTCGAGACCGCAATGATGAAAGTCGTGGCGCTGGTAGATACCAGGATAGTTGTAGTGGGTGAAGTCTGGTCGCAAAAAGTTTATAACTCAACGAGGTGATCGCAAAGTGGATGGCTACGTACTGCTTCCAAGAACGCCAGTCCCAGAATCTTCCCCGGCCATGTGGTTCCATATAGTATCTGGGAGGATATCAATGGGTCGTCACGAGGCCAGAAAACTTTTCTTCTCGACGAACCAGCTATGACACCCACCCCAGCTGCATGACAAGCGTTGATCATATTTGCGTACTGGGCTCTCGTGCCTCGCTTGGATGTGAGAATGTATGAAACCGGTTGGTAATCAGTCCACCACTCAGGGCCTTGGACGTGCTCCTGTGCGGGGCTTACTGAAGGATAGTCAGCACGCTCCACGCGGGCACACCTGTGGGCTTTAAATGGTCACCTTGAACGAACGCGTAGCCTGCTGGACCCAAAAAAGTAGTACACTCCGCAGCAACGCTGTCCCAGGCCCACTCAAACATCTGGGCAATCACAGCTGAATAACGGGTGGTAGGTATTTTCCCTACCGAAGATAATCTTGGCTCACCCTTGCTAGCGGACGGGAAGTGTGCTGTATGAGACTTGGTGTGCGCCTTCCTGACTGACGAGTGTGCTGCATGGGCCTTGGCGTGTACGAGCACAACGAATGTGAGAATTGAAAGGAGTGACAATCTCATCACATCCAACTTGCTGCGGCGAGCAGCTGGCTGAGGAAGAGGGAAAGTGAGGAAACCTGAAAGGACCTGTTCGGTCCATTCGCTGGTACCGTCGATTTAAGGGATAACCAGCCGAAGTAAATCACGGATTAGCCTTCCCGGAAATGGAGGCCAATGGGAGATGTGTCGAGAGGAGAAGGCCCAGGTATTTCACCCTCCTTTTCGGTCAAGTTTGTGCTCAGTCATGGAAGTTCCTGCACTGGCGGCGCCGCCACTGGCTGGTTTCACATGACTCGATGGTGCAGCCGTGAGCTATTTCATGAGGATACCATGTTTTTCTGTCAGAAATTTTCAAGAAACGAACCTGTTCACTCACCTTTATGGTAAAGTCTGTGCAATATATACGAGTCGAGACGAACCAATTGTTACACTAGCAACAAGTGCCTGTGCCCGTGCCTGCTGGCGCACACTCATTGCCCGAGACATACACACAAGAACCAAAAGAATGTTACCACTGGCCTCTATGCCGTGTCTTCTTAGTGGTCACAGATCTCTCCGCGTTCAAGAGAGGTAATAAATCCGGGTCGTCAGTACTATTTATGTAAGGCACGTTGCCGATCGATCGTTCAAGCATCCGACTCGGACATGATTGGCGCCGAGGAAACATCGGGCCGCCGGGAACTATACGCAGCCTCCGATCTCCGAGTCATACACAACGTGCGCACACGGAGGTTTGCAGAGACCGCTGTGATTTACAAGTCGAAGATTCGGACGTTATTTTTAATTCTCAAAGACAAGAACAACCCCGGTTTTTACAGAAGTTACAGGCGATTACAGGCAGTGATTCTACCCCCCAGACATTTGCAAGAATCAAGGCAAGAATGACCAGCCAGGTCTGTCTCGTCTTTCAAACAGATAGACCGACCCTCCTTTTTGACGACGTGTTTATTCCACAGGAAATGGTTTTGGAGGAATGCAAGGTGGCTGATGTAGAGATCGAAGAAGACTTATCTCCTTGCTTATCTCTCAATGCTGGCGAACAGCAGACGGAAACAGATGCCTTCCAGTGTGGTCGATGCAAGCAGGTACGAATGTTATTCGAGCGATCCTTTACTCCCTGTCTTATCGCACTCCTCTTATATCAAGAGGAAATGTCGTTACCGCCAAGTCCAGAAACGGAGCACTGACGAAATAATGCCTGTGAGTTTTTACTCAATCTTCAGCTTCTCAATACTTGCTGGGCTGACTGTTTTACCAATAGATTTTCGTAACGTGCGTTTTTTGTATATCTTGTTCGTTCCTCATCCTTGACCTTCGTGACAGCTGCATAAACTGTAACCACAAGTGGAAATTCTCGTAGATTAACACTTCCACGCACCGTGCGCTTTAGTTTGAGTCCCTTGTCTTAGCTTACTCTAGCCCTTCACTCTTATTAAATTGTACATTGCAGCAATTCAAAGATGCCCCTCTGCGCCTCAAATCCTGCTCTAATCTCACTTTCAAACGTTTGCCGCATATGTAGGGTGCTGCAGTTCCTTGCTGTTAGTTCTTCATGATGTCGACTCCCTGATCCCTGAGCACTCCGATTCGCCATTTAGATGTTGGAACGCGGCAAGGGTACAGTACAGGCAAATTTGTAAATCTGTTGCACTTTCACACAATTCAGAAGAGAAAAAAAATAACAGTCGCCATGTCATTGCATATGCTTTGGTCTAACACTATACATCTTTCGAAGTACTTACGATGTACCTTGAAGCTGGAAAAGCGGTGTAAGGCCTTTTTTTTGCATCGGCCAACCAACAACACTATTCCCGACGCTAGGGCTCTGTCAATGCCAGGCCGACCCGACTCTGAAATAATCTGTCCGTGCCACATCTGTTGTGTCAGTACTCGCATTCGCACACGGAAAGGCAAAGCGACTTACGATCCCGTCCGACTTTTTGATTTTGACTTATAATAATGTAATCAAATTATCAAAAGGTATCATTTATTCTAAGATTAGAATTGCTACCCAAATCATAAATTATTAAAAGACGTCTCCCCTTCCCTCTGAATTTTGGGATCAGAGCCTGAGGCCGCCATGCACAACGCAAACGCTTCACTTGATCTTCAGAGCTTCAGCTTCAGGCCGACATACTGACTCTCATTTTATATTACTTTCGGAAGGGCTTACATACTGCAGTACTTGATGACGAGATGGAACTTCACAACATAAGGCCGAGTACAACTTGAACATGCTGCACAGCAAGAACATCGACGGGATCTCAAGATCAAGTGTTGCAGCCTCACATGTTCGCTACACCTATCCAACCTCAACAAACGACAAGCTACGTTGTGGGTATCTCTAAAATAACTAATAAATCAACAAAAGGCCCTGAGAACGAGCACAAAAATTCTCTATGCATGAGCCAAAATCGTTTTATATGTGCTCAGCGCCAGCTCGTCACGACTGATTGTGTTCCCGAAGCCGGCGTTGTGTCCTGCCTATCGGGATCCGACTCCCACACAACCTGTCCGTTTCCCATCCATCACGTTCAGTACACCGTCACGCGTGTATAGAGAGAATAGGAAAAAGACGAACATTGCCGTTAGATTCTTTGCGGATGAACTTGTATTGGAACGCGGTGTTTGGGGGTAGGTAGACCGTCGCAGCCCACACGGGGTAGTTGGACGGGTCAAGCGGTATCTGCCCGTGCGTAACGTCATCAGCGACCAGAACCGGTCCGTGATAGGTTCATGGAGACTCACCGCATTGGACGGGTCCCAATTTCCAAGTTGCGGCACGCTTCCCACGACGAAAATGTTCTGTTGGGGCCAGCGATGAGCAAGCGTGCCAACTACACGAACGACGAAAACGAAGAATTGCTCACATCGCCGTATGTGGTCGTCGCGTTCTCGTAGAACAGCACCGGCACCTGCTGCGCTATCTTTGGCATGACCGTCCCACTGCCCAGCGCACCCACGTGCACCGCGATTGCCTGGCGGGCGCCAACGGTGGCGACCAGGCAGCCGTCATTACTGATCGTAAAACTGCACAACAAAAGTCGATGTTGTTAGTCCTTGTATCGGCGACGGTTTCCTACGTACGCAGTCCCGGTGCACACTCCGGCGACGGACGTGCCGTCGACGACGTTGCAGTACGACCCGGCGGGCAGGCCCGTCATAAATGTTGCGCTCCATTCGCTGTCCGCGTTGTTGATCGCGACGAAGCCGAGCGAGCCTGTACTCCGCGCGTGTGAGAAGTAGAGAGAAGAGGGAGGTAGTGCGTGAGGTTCATACCACGGGAAAAAGGCGATACGTTGGGACGACGGGGAAATCCAGCCTGTGAGCGGCGCGCTGCCGACTTGGTTCCGGAATCCGACCATGCCGGCAATAGCCTGCCAACGGTGTTGGCAAAACCTGCCAAGGAATGACGATCGTTCACGCTCAGAACGCGTTTCATCTCGCAATTATTGAGACTTGTGCGTACCACCCGTTCGTTCCGACGTTGCCAGTGCAAGTTCCCGTACCTGGCGAAACGGTCAATATCGAGGGGGTTTCGTTGACCGAAAAGGCGGGTCGTACCACTGTTGGGAGCCCCCGCGTCATTGTTGTAGAAGTTGGTGTAGCTTGAGAGGACAGAAGGCCTGCTATAAGGGTGGGCACTGCATACAAAGAGGAATTACATCAAGAGCAATTCTCGAACAGATAGGGATGAAGACCAATACAGGGAGAAGACAGTGGCCAAAATGTAAGCATTTGAAGGTGAGTAAGCATTGAGAGAGGCCTTGTTCTACGCGGGGCGTCAATACTCTTCAACAGGGAGACGTTATAAGTCGGTCTCACCCGCTCGGTATCGTGGTTACTAACAAACGCATTTGCACCAGATCCTGCCACCCAGCCTCGGTTATCAAGTTCTTGCAATGAAGATATGCTGCCGGTGAGGAAAGCATCCTTCAGTGCATATGTATAACGGAACCTACGGAACGAGAAGAGATGAGCCCCGAGACCAAATGAATATGAAATGACCCTACTCTTGCACGTCGCCATTCCCAATGTATAAGGCCGGGGTAACTGGTTCCCCAGCACCATATATAACCTACATTTGCGGTAAATAGTGGCCCCGAAATGACGATAAAAACGTCACCTCCTGTGTGATATAAGGACGGGTAGTCAATCTAGTCAGAATATTGGCGATGTCATTAGGGTCCATATCTGTGTGTGCATGACGTCAAGTTCAACTTGCCAAAGGCGAGAATCCAGTACATACGCTTAGACGCGTCCAACCGTAGACCATCAACACCCAAAGAGATTAAATCATTTGTGTACGTAGCAAGCTGCTGGCGGACGTAATCGGTATCTGTTGCAAGGCTGCCGCACGACAAACGTCAGCACGTCAGAAAATGACCATGAAGGTCGACACGCACTCTGCGAGGTCATTGAGCTGGCAGGTCCACACTTCAGTTTTATTGCCATAGTTAACTATGTTGTCGTTTAGCTCGCCGCCGCAATGATGGAAATCCTGATATTGGTAGATGCCAGGATAGTTGTAGTGGGTGAAGTCTGTCGCAAACAGTTTAGAACTCAACACGAGTCATCGTGAAGTGGGCACTCAGCGGCCAGCCACGTACTACTTCCCGCAACACCAACTCCGGAATTTTTCTGGGACATGTGGTTCCATAAAGTATCTGGGAGGAGATCAACGGGTCGCCACAAGGTCAGAAAAGTTTACTTCTTGACGAACCAGCTATGACCCCTACTCCAACTGCATGACAAGTGCTGATCATATTTGCATACTGGGCTCGCGTGCCGCGCTTGGATGTAAGGGTGTACGAAACAGGCTGGTAATCAGTCCACCACTCTGGGCCCTGGACGTGTTCCTGTGCGGGGCTCACTAAAGAATAGTCAATACCGAAGCGCGGGCACACCCATAGGCTATAAATGGTCACCTTGAACGAACGCGTAGCCTGCTGGGCCCAAAAAAGTAGTACACTCCGCGGCGACGCTGTCCCAGGTCCACTCAAACATCTGGGCAATCACAGCTGAAAAGTGGGTCATAAGTACCTTCCTTACCGTGGATGGTTTGAATTGCTTACCTTTGCTGACGGATGAGGAATGCGCTGCAAGGGGCCTGGAATGCGCCTTGTTGAGGGATGGGGAGCGCGCTGCATGGGATTTGGCGTGCACGAGCGAGACGAATGTGAGAATTGAAAAGAGTGACAATTTCATCGCGTTTGATTTCTGCAGCGAGCTGTTGGCTGAGGAAGAGGGGAAGGGAGAAAAAGACCCGTTCGATCCTTGCTAGCGCGTCGATTTAAGGCATAACCAGCCGAAACAAACCACTACGCCCTTCCCGGAAAAGGGCTAACGGGACATGTGCCTGTGTCAAGACTCAAGACTAGGAAGTTCCTGCACTGGCCGGCCCCCGGTCCCGCGTGGTGCAGCCGTGGGACGTGTTTTGCTATTTTATGACGATACAAATCGCATACAGAGTACTGATTTTCCGTCAGAGGTACAGTAGACCGTCCAAACGCAGCGAATCTATCCACTCACCAGATTTGTCCGTGCAATATAACTTAACCGAGACACCGACACGGACGTCTGAGCCAATTGCACTAACTTAGCTGCATTAGCATGTGCCTGTCGTGTCCGTAAAGTCCCCGGAGAACTAAAAGAATGTTACTGTATCACGCAGCTCCCACACCGAGTCTTCTTGGTGACTGCAGGTCTCTCTGCGCACACGAGTGGTAACTCCGGGTCGGATAATTCGTGTATACCGTGTTTAGACTATTGTGGATGGATCTCGGAGTCTGACACATGTCTGTCCGATGTCACATGGCCGGTCCCAGCGGGCCGCCGCGACGCGTCCTCACGCCAGACTGCTCGCTAATCTCACTTTTCAAACGTTTGCAAGTTCCGAGTCTTACATGTTTGCCATTCGCAAGGCCCGGCCGTTCCTTGCTGTTAGCTCTTCAAGATATCGACCCACCCCGAGCGCTCTGATTCGCCATTTAGAAAGCAGGGTTCAAACACGTTTACCGCCTAGACGTACAGTGCCCTCGTCTCCTCACCGGAACATCTCGATATCCGCAGCTCGTCGAGCACAATATTCGAGATTTGATGACCACCCGAACCACCAAGATCCAAATCGCCCGCCGCCATCGTTTTCAGGGTTTCAGAGGCGTGACGTCATCATCTACACTTTAGGCGTTGGTTCTGTTGTGTATTATCTCTTACAGTGCGTCATCATTTTCTATTTTCCATCAGACATCTCTTCATGTCTGATTTACTCAGCCTTGAGCAGGTCCCCGAGACGGGCCGGTGGCGTTTCATGGACGTGAGCCCAAAGTTCGAAGCCGCCGTGCGTGGTCGTCTGTCCCGGCAGTTCACATTTCGGTCACTTATATCCATTTAGCTCTGGGAAGCATCCTATGACGAACTCTCCCAGCAGTACCGTGCAAAGCTTCTCCCGCCCTCACACGTTGTCACACAGCACGTTCATCGCGTCGTCTCGCGAATACTTGAGGCAAACAATCTCGGCACACTTCGCGGCGATCGGCGTGTACCCACTCCCCCACGCAGCATGCTACAGTCAGTGTTTGGAGCCGGCAATGGTGATTCCGAGGAGGCCGTTCCGGATTTGTGGGATCCGGATTCCACTGGGCATGGCGCGGCGCAAGGCTCTGGAAAGGAGTGGAACTTATTGGTGGTGAATGACACGAAGGTCGTCAATGCGATGGCAGCGCCAGGTATGCACTCGAATTGAACAGACGTCCAGGCACTTATCACCCTCAGGCACGGTCGTTGTATTTACTGGCATCCTGCCCGTCGCAAAGGATGAGCAAGGGTTGGCTGCGATACTCGGTCACGGTATGTTCCATTGACTGTATGCAGTCTTGAATGTACCCTTATCCCGTCTAAAGAGATAGGCCATGTTGGTGAGTTCTTTGCATGGGGGCGTTATGAATTTTGGAGGATCATGTATTTGCAGTCGCTCGTCATTCCGCAGAGCGCTACTCCTACTCCAAGATCTTTATTGCTATGGCCTGGCTGGCCGACATCATTGGGCTTCCTTCCGGAGTCGGCGGGTTGGCTACTACTTTACTGATGGACCTCCCCCACTCGCGCAAACAGGAGTACGAAGGTTCGTACCTTTTCGTTCCACTGTGCCCTAGCTGAAGTCGCCCCTCCTGCAGCGGACAAGATTGGCCTGAAACTCTCTGCTAAAGCATGCTTCAACCCCACCGCAGCGCCGGAGTGCGTTCTTATTCTTATTGTCCTTTCGAAGCGCTCATGCTGGCTGGCTACGTGCAGGATGTTTAAACGCCTTGGTGCTCTAGAAAAATCTGGTGGCGGCGTGAATGTTTCTTTCCTTAACACACATCCCGCTTCCGAAGAACGAGTCAGGGTAGGTTCTCACCGCCTTGGTTATTCGCCCAATGCCCTCTCACCCATTTCGAGCAGCAATTAGAAGCTCTGCTACCCGAAGCGTTCTCAGTACAAGCATCTGCATGCGGTGGTGTTTCGGATTACATGGGCGCCTTTGGCGAAGCAATTGGGTTAGAGCGGAGAGCAAGAGCGCCGTGGGAGTAAAAGTGCCTCGGGAGTACGCACGTGACTACCTTAATTAAGGTTCTTAACTGGACTTCCTCAGCGAACTCGACCTGTGCAACTAGAATGCGATGCCTTTACGACAACTTATTAAGTCACATGGATGATTTCAGACGTAAACAGTCCCCAGCTCGAATGTTCCGCAGGTTCCATGCGGCATAGGAGCTCCAAAACAATCACTGCTCTGATCGACGTCTCATGGCTAATCGATATCGTGCCCTAGATCCTGGAGAGCATTAGCCCAAATACCGATCACAGCGCGGTTTCCTGACCGGCCGTGGACGGTTTTGATCGGTGATATTGATTTTTTGTTTGTCCCCATCAGCAGGGCTATGCGAGCTGTGCGAGCTACGTTGAATCATAACTTAGAACCCGGCACGGGCTCGAAAGGTGGGGCTCTACCGGGATTACTTTTTCCTTCGTCGAACTCCTCGGCGTGATGTCCGCTGCTTGATTATCTCCCGCGACCTCGGTATAAAGATTCCATGTTGATGGACTATTCTGCGCCCGGTGCAGGGATCATGTTACGGTCAGAACCTGCTTCCAACCCTTGTTCCCACCGACTCCTTTCTTTTCGCCACAACCATCTCGCAGTTGCTCGCTCCACAACAATCGCGGCTCGTCCCCTCGATCGCGCACTCACTTTCCAGCGAGCATGTCGCCTCGCCTTAATATCCTCGAGATTAGGAACGCGAGTACAACAAAGTCATCTTCGTGAGCATCTCCGTCCCCCACTCTTTCCCCGACTCTGAACAATAACCCATGTGCGACCCAATCAGCCCCTCGGGAGGCGTGCTTGCTGCAGCAATAGTGCTACCCATCGTTCTCGGCGCCTCTCTATTAGTCGTGTTCACCGTGCTGTGGCACAGACGCGTGCAAAGACGGCGCGCCGCGCAACAGCAGCCCGTCTCCACCGACGGCGACGCGCCTGCGGAGCCCACACAATCGACCGCATCCCTACCCAATTCGCCCCTCCCCCCACCCCCGCCCTCCAAAAGCCCACTCCCGGCGCCGGAGCCGCCCGCACGCCGGCCGTCCATCCGCGAGCGCATCCGCAGCAGCCTCCCGGGCCTCGCGGCCCGGCTAAGCGGCAGCTCGGGGGGCACGCGCGGGAGCGGGGGCAGCCGCGTGGACCCTGTGCTTCCCCGCGCACAAGCGCCGCCGCTGCCGTTTTTCAACTCGGACGACATGCTCGCCCCGCGCCGTCCGCGCCCGCGCTCGGCGCAACAGCGTTTGACTCTCGGCCCGCCGCTGTCACCGCCCCGACGCAACCGCTCCCCCCGACGCCCACGTCCGCATCTGCGGATGGAACCCTTATGAAGAAGGGGTCGAGCGAGAGCGAGAGGTCCAATGGCAGGGGCAAGCTCAAGGTACGCCCGCTCCCCCCGCTGCCGGACCCGAAGGCCCCGCCGCCCTCTGTGCCCATCGCGTTGCAGCCAAATCGGCTTGGAGAGGCTGGATTACCGTTACAGCCTCTGGATCTGCACCAGCAGGAGGAGGAAGAGGCGGTACTGCTGGTCCCGCGACGGTTGAGGGGACCGGAAGGTGATTCGGACATGCTGCCGCCACCATACACGCTGCCGGCAGGGACGCGTTCTCGCTCATAGCCCCGCACCGCGTTCGCGATGGGAAGACGAACCGCCTCACTTTTTGTATTGGATCAGGGCAGGGCTCTTTTCTTTCTCCTAGACGTTGAGAATAGATGCTAACGAAACATATGACCCCGATGCGCCACTGATGACGACGCATGCATACTCACTCATTGACTGTTTGATATCACATCATATATTTATTTATATACATATCTATACGTACTATACTTACGGCGTGCGGGGGCGGCAGGCAGGCGACTGGACGAGCCTTGGGATGAGCTAGCTCTCAGTTTGGTGGGAGAGAGCACATCGGAGCCATCGACATTGTGATTCAGGCCTCAGATTACATGTTTATCGCAATTACTTACTAGTAATTGTAACCAGAGAAAACCCATCCTTCCGAAATGCTAAAGCGGTACACGTCAGGCCCGCCGTCGTTTCGCGCGCAGCGCAGGCGCGATGTCTGCGTCCGAGTCAGACGAGATCGAGATCTCGTCCCCGGAGGGTAACGGGGCGCCCTCGTCGACCTCGATGTCCCACGGCGGACTCTCCCGCTCTTCGCGCGGGCGCTTGGCCGGTGCGGGTTCAGGAGAGGGGGAGTTGAGATCGAGCTCGATGTCCCAGACCGCGTCAGCATCCATTCGTCTGCCATCGCCGCCTCTGCTGCTACTAGGGAGCGCGGAAACAGCGGGTGCGGGGGCCGCGGCAGTCGCAGAAGTAGGTGCGGGCGCAGACGCGGCGGGGCCGTCGCCCGAAGTTCCCGTACGAAAGGGTCGCTCGAACGCGTCCTTGAGCCTGGAGACCTTCTTCGGGCCGAAGCCAGGAAGGCGCGCCAGCTGTTCCGCGTCCGCCTGCGCGATCTTCGCAAAGCTCTGTGGTCGACACGCGTCAGAGGAAAGGGAGAGAGAGGGGGGGCTTGGACGCACGCCAAATGACGCACGGAGCGTCTCGACATCCGTCTTGTTCACGCGCGGGATGCTCGTCAGCGCTGTACGCAGGAGCGCATCTGGGGTCTTGTCGACACGCTCGCGGATCAGCGTTGGTGGGCGGTGCTCGGACTGTTTGTATGCTGTCAGATATTGGCCTGCCTCGTCTGCGCTGCACGCTCGTGGTGTAGGTATGTGGTTCCGTCGTCTGGTGAGAGGCTGCTTACGACCAGGTCACGATGACAGTGATGTTGTTGAGCAGACAGACTTTGGTCAGCTCTCGAATTGGGTCTTGGTGTTCCGACTGAAGAGAAAAATGATGAGTGGAATGTCCAAGAGTAAGGAAGGCGCGACGCACGATGTCACACATGAGGAGTAGTATGCGGAGGTTGTATGCCTGACCCAGACGTTCTATGCGCTGGTGGATGTACTCTGGGTGGAGACGGTGATACCTCAAGCTGCGATTGAATAATACTCAGTCCACGGGTAGAACGAACAGGAAAGACGAAGATACCTGAGGAAAAGCACACCGGTGGTTCTGCCGACCTGGTAGTCGGGTGAGATATCGCCAAATTCCTTTGGAACGTTGCGGATGCATTCGACGATGGGATTGAGACGTTGACATGGGTTGATGATGATCGAGTTGCCTGAGCTTGGTTGAACGACTGGTGGCTGCCGTTGCTTCCCCTTGGGCTCGGTGGCCATGTCGAGTGACGACAAATAAGGAAGGTGAACCGTGTGAACAATCGATACGATCGATACGGATCGAGTCGATCGACAACTTTGCTTCAACCAAACTCCGTCCCTCGTCGCTCCAATGCAAGCCCACACGCCAGAACGAATTCGGAAGATCCAGTTCCGAGTTCTGATAATAGGAAGGGCAAATGCTGGGAAAACATCGATCCTACAACGAGTATGTGAGACCACAGACAGCCCCATTTTTTACCGGTTATTCCGGGGAAAGGAGAAGGTACGTGGTCCGAGTTCAAACTTTTATCTACGGGTCTGATCTCATCGCCGACAAGGTCATACTTAACCCGTCCATGGATGTCAGTGATAATGCTACTTCTCTTCGGTTGCACCTAAACAAGAAGCCAGCGAGGCGAGCACAGGATCGACGACGAGCTTGTTTTCACCAACCATAAGGGTTACGTGTTTCATGACTCTCGCGGAATCGAGTCAGGGAGCACGGAGGAACTCGAGATTGTGCAAGCGTTCATTCGACGCAAGTCTGAAGAAACGCGACTGCAAGACAGATTACATGCTATATGGTTCGATTCTCGAGTGCTCGCAATTACGACAACTGACAGTCATATTCATATTTTGAGGTATTGCGTCCCAATGGACAACCAACGACCGCAACTCGATCTGAAATTTTTCAAGGACATCTGTCCTGACAAGAATGGTGCGTCATCACGAACATTTGTGACTGTATTTAACAAGGTAGTTTTCAGTCCCTGTCATTGCCGTGTTCACAAAATTCGACCAATTCCGGCGAAATGTCCAAATCCATGTGGAGGATTCCGGGAGCCCATATGACAATGTACATGATGTGGCGGAGAAACAATTTCAAGAGCACTACCTGAGTCTGCTTGGTGGTGCTAGATTCGTGCGATTAGAAAGTGGGTTCAGAGGCAAATACCAGAGTTACATGCTCATGCTTCCTGGCAGAAATGCATACGCCAAATGGTCACTGTGACGATCTTATTGAGACCACGGTTGCAGCTTTGAAGGACGACGTTGTCGCATCGATGCTTTTGGCTGTGCAGAAGGGAAACTTAGAATCGAGTGTTAGAGCAGCTTTGTACAGGTGAGTGCACCCATTGAAGGACCGAAGTGAGTAACGATCTCAACAAACATTGCAGTGTCCGTCCCGAGGACGATCAGGAGCATAAAGTTCGGGAGTGTCTTCGTTCGTTTCCATACATCTGGGCAAGTGTTGTTAGTCTTAATTCGTGGTACACACCTTATGACGCTCGATGCTCCCCAACTCCTAGTATGTGAGTACCAGCTGTGGGTCATACTTTTCAGATTCACTAATGTAACCATGCTGGTGCCTTGCTCTCTAGTCGGTGGGTGGCTGAAGTGGCTCACGAGGTTTCAAGGCTGCTGACAAAGCCTGCCCTCGGCTCTTCAGATAGTGAGTGGCTGCCGTAGCTCTCTGTTTAGAGCCTGCTGATGACGCCTGTCCCTTGCCTATCCAGGGAGTGAGTGCTTACTGTGATTCGCTGGATTTCAAAGTTGCCGATGACGCCTATTCATGGCTCTCCAGAGAGTGAGTGGCTACTGTGCCTCATTGGGCTTCGAGTCTGCTGACGACGCCTGTCCTCGCCTGTCCAGATTGTGAGTGGCTACGTGGCTCGCAGCATTTCCAGCCTGTTGACGACACCCTCCTCGGCTCTCTAGTTGGTGAGTGGCTATTGTGGCTCGCTACATTTCATAGCTGCTAATGATGCTTGTCCTTGGCTCTCCAGAAAGTGAGTGGCTGTTGTGGTTTGCTCCGTTTTGGGGCTGCTGACGACACCTGTCCTCGGCTCTCCAGGAAGTGAGTGGCTACTCATTGCGTTTCAAGGCTGTTGACGATGCCTCTCCTCGGCTCTCCAGGAAGTGAGTGGCCACTGCAGCTCTCTGCGCTTCAAGGTTGCTGATGATGCCCGTTCTCACCTCCCTAGTTGGTGAGTGTTTGCCGTGGTTTGCTGTGTCCCGAGCCTGCTGATGACGCCCGTCCTCGGCTCTCTAGAATGTGAGTGGCTACCAAGTTCACCACATTACAAGGCCGCTGATGACGCCTGTCCTCGTCTCGCAGTTGGTGAGTGACTGCAGTGGCTCACAGGGTCTCAAGGCTGCTGACAATGCCTGTCATCGGCTCTCCAGGATGTGAGTGGCTGTCGTAGCTCGCGGAATTTCAACGCTACTGATGACGCCTGTCCTTGGATCTCCAGAGAGTGAGTAGCCGCCATGGGTCGTTGGGTTTCAAGCTGCTGACGACGCCTATCCATGGCTCTTCAGCCTGTTGAGTCGCCAGCCATGGCTCACTGAGTTTCAAGGCTGCTGACGACGCCTGTCCTCGGCTCTCCAGAAAGTGAGTGGCAGCCGTGGCTTGCTAGGCTTCAAGCCTGCTGACGATGCCTGTCCTTGGCTTTCCAGCCTGTGAGTGGTTGCTGTGGCTCATTGCATTTCGAGGGCTGCTGCTGATGCCCGTCCTCGGCTCTCCAGAGAGTGAGTGGCTGCCGTGGCTCGCTGCGTCTCAAGGTTGCTGACGATACCTGTTTTCGGCTCTCCAGGGAGTGAGTAGCTGCTGTGACTCTCCTGTGCGTCAAGTATACTGACGACGCCTGTCCTTGGCTCTCCAGCTCGTGAGTGGCTGCTGTCGCTTGCTACCTTTCGAGACTGCTGAGAACGCCCGTCTTCGGCTCTTCAGA
Organism: Lactarius akahatsu; assembly: GCA_021524915.1. NCBI lineage: Eukaryota > Fungi > Basidiomycota > Agaricomycetes > Russulales > Russulaceae > Lactarius > Lactarius akahatsu. The sequence goes on from JAKELL010000272.1 coordinate 62,792, forward strand.
GAGTGAGTGACCACCGTGGCTCGCTGGGTTTCAGGCCTGCTGACAATGCCTGTCCATGGCTATTTAGCCTGTGGGTGGCTGCCATGGCTCACTTATTCAAGCCTGCTGACCACGCCTGTCCTCGGTTCTCCAGGATGTGAGTGGCCACCATCCCTCGCTGAGTTTCAAGGTCGCTGACGATTGTCTGTCCTTGGTCTTCAGGATGTGAGTGGTTGTCGTGGCTCGCTGCGTTTCAAAACTGCTGACGACACCTGTCCTCCCCTCCACAGTTAGTGAGTGGCTGCATAGTTCACTGTGTTCCAGGCCTGTTAGCAATGTATGTCTCGGCCTTTAGAATGTGAGTGGCTGTTTCTGTTTGCTTTGCCATATTTTATGCCCGCTGATCACCCCTGACCTTGACTCTCCACTGATCATACTCTTTTCCGTCTTACTAGCGTGTGCGTACATGCTCTTCTTTCCCGCCTGCCAATAGTGTTCACATTTTGTTCTACAGTCTGTAAGTTCTCTCCATGTGTTCACATCAACCAAGCATCTCACTTCTTTATAAGAGAAATCAAGTCATGTTACTGCCTACCATTCAAAAAGTGTTATCCTTGTATTGCAGTCATCTTTCTCTGGCTTACAATATTTCTATCTCTAGCTCATCTATACCCATTTTTGGGGTCATCATTTTATCCTTGGTATTTCACTTTATAATTTTTAGGGTGTATCTAACCTTCGTGGAAGCTATTATCTTCATCTTGAAGCACGCCACCTTCTTACGCCTCTCAAACATGTCACCTGAATTTGCTTTAATTCACGCGGAACTGGACTATAAGGCGGCAAACATTGACTCGATAATTCAACAACACCTATGGGATCTCCTCAAGAGCACTCGGTCGAGTCTTTTGCACACTTATTATGACTACTGATATGGTTCGTCTATTTTTGCATCTGTTATGATAATATCTCGTCATGCTTTTAGGCCCATCTTAGTCTTCGGCTCATTCACGTGATGTAATACGAACACTATGCCGTCATTGTGAGAAGGCCCGTCAAGTAGTGGATTCAAGGAGGCCAAATTCTTCTCCAGTGATATCCATGAATGCAGCCGCCATGATGTCATCGTCATCAACTCCTGCACCCTCCTTCTGACATAACGTAAATCTGCTCATTTGTGTAACTATCATCATTGACAGTTGTCTACGTATACGTTTCTTACTACAATCCTTTCTTTTGCTGAACATACATCTATGTTT